>JABSTR010001048.1:0-20000 GCA_013339765.2 Haemaphysalis longicornis
AAACGTTCCAGTGATGAAAATAACTATCACAGCAAAGAAGCTGTTCAAACCTGGCTGGATGACTTGGCACAGCTTGAGGACTATATTCCCACTCGCTCCAATATGCGGCTCTCCCGGAACAGCCTCTATCTTCCGTGTATATTTCTAATGAATATACCTGAATTATGAAATGAAAATGAAAATGAATATGAATATGAAAATGAATATGAAATGAAAATGAATATATACAGAAGAAATATTTTGTAACCCCAGTTTGCTGGGTTTGCTGGGAATATACTGCTTCAGGTTACTGCGACCCTGGAATGGAACCTTTTACTTGTGAACACAAAGGGCTTGCGTTTTCAGAATAGACTGAAGTTTTGAAAAGAGAGATTCAATAATTGGTCTCACCTTGAAAATCCAATCCTTCTGTAGATCGTCGGGTGAGAGCATGCCTTCATTGTTATAGAAATGCAAGCTCGCCTTGATTGCCTCGCAACAATCACATGACATCGTATCAGCCACCATGGGGACCCTGGACTCTGCCGTTCAGTATAACCGACTTCTTTGGGGCCTACAGGGCGACATGAACGTGATCGGGCCGAGAAACTGTTCAAGCTCCTCACGAGTCAGGGCTATCCTTTTGTTTGGGTTTCTTTGCGTTGCAAAAAGATTGGTCTGCTGGACGATTGGATTCAGTAAGCTGTCATCAAAAAACGCTTTGAAATATTCAGTAGGTTTACGCACAGTTTCATTTTCAAGACGAGTGGTATTCCATTATGCTATTTCCTGCGATTCTTGACAGTCGTTTTTTTTCCACTCTACTGTCCGTTTTGCAGAGGCAGTTGGCAAAGACACCACGTCACCGTTTTTATCTTGACTGCTCGACGAAGACTCTCCCAAAGGCGAAGCTCATGCTCGTGCATCATGATTGTAGTCAACGTCATCGTCATCACTGTCGCTAAGACAGCTATCGCCACTGTTATCCTCAGGTGGCCGGCGTGTGCGAAGCCCTTTTCTTTTATAGAGCGATTCGACAACCACCCGCTGCCAAAAAATTAAAAAAACGTCATACCTGCAGTTACTCCAAAGTGCCTAAATGGCAGAGTTTTACTAAATTCGCGACATACGAAGAAAGAAAGAAGCATGCACCAAAAACGTATTTTTCAACGATGTAACACCTTATGGGCAGTCCCTTGAATGCGTGCAAATAGAAAAAAATTCGGGGAGCTTGTACTCACTTGGTTTAGACTGAAAACGACAAAGTGAGAGCTGTCACACGTGGCTCGCGCTTACCGCAAGCCGATAGACATCCTGGGTTTTAATTTCCAACACCTACATATATACATACATGCAGGGAGCAACAAAATTCAGAATGGTAGAGAACACAAGAAAAAAAACTCCGGACAAGGTACAAACTACGATGGTTGCCAACGTTTCAGCAATGAGACTTGCCTTCTTTATTGCGAAGGCACGTCTCTTTTCTGAAACGTTGGGAACCATCGTGGTTTCTACCTTGTCGGAAGTTTTGTTGTCTTATATATATATCCATATAGATATTGCAACAATATGTGTTATCGTAGCAGAACAATGAATAATGGATGCCGAAGCGCCGTCAGCTCAGTCGGGTGTACTGCACGTGAAGACGATGAAAGGCCAACGCGGACGTTCATGCCCACGAGCTCATTGCGGCTGGACGCTGCGCTCCAATGTGTTGCCTTACGCTTTCGCCATCGAATAATCCTGTACGATCAACTACCGTCATGACTGCTATTTCTCTATGCAATATATATATGTACTCCGAAGAAACGAAGTCCCCTCCGTAAACGTCAGTACTTTTATTTTTTGTGTTTCCTGTGTGTCTCTCTGTACTTCAGTTATTCTCTCCCGGTCTCCGGTGTTTGTTTCCTTCAAAACTATATATATATATATATATATATATATATATATATATATATATATATAGCAACTTACCGTTTCCATAGCTGAGGTAATATATATTATAGCGGGGCAGCTTCGCAGTGTATGAGCTTGGTGTGAGTACAACACCATTGCATAAGTGTTTTTGCCAAATTTTTGGGTTGATTTATTAAAGCACCTATTTCAGAGTCTCGGCCCGTACCATTATTTATTCTGTTGCTGGGTCGTACGCATAATTTTACCAATTCAAAGAAACAACAAGATTGAACAGCGCGGCTTCAGAGGAGAGTACATGTACAGCATCTGTCATGGTTAGGCTGCACGAAGTTCATATAGTGCATTAATGCACAGAATACTGAATATGATCACAGAAAGAAGGCTGCCTCCATGCCTCTCAACATCTTAGTAAGAATTCTCAGACAAGAGCTGGCCGCGTCGAAGATATAAAAATCATACGATTTCGGAAAGCACCAAATAAAAACTGGTTCCTTCTGCTCAGCGTGTTCAGCACGTACCTATCGACAATCGTATTAAACTCGCGTTCTCCGCGAAAAAAAACTATTTTCCCTTGTTTCTGAAAATCCCGCAGCGAACCTCACCGACATATAGCAGACGACACAAAATAACAGGCTATGTTTTTCCAACATCCGGCAGGCAACTTGCCACCACATAATTTGTCGAAGCAACACTGCACCTTCCGTCTTTTTCCGATGTGAACTTAAAGTCGCTCCAGAGCCTGAACCACAAACTTACAGAGGCCTTTCAGAGTGTAGTGCATCCATATTCCGGTTTTACGATACCCACGTTCCATCATGTATTTCAACCCCATGCATCATCAAGCGGATGCATGCCCAGCTTCCACAGAGACACAAAAAAAATCTTCAACTGAATGAGGTGCTGCCACCTCCTGGGTCTTCTCCGTAATCGCATTGTAAATGACAAGTTATGTCTTGATGCTTGGAAACCACGAATAAGCTACGTCGCGTTGTAGTCCCTGTCATCTTGGAAGGCGGAGCAAATTGACCATGGCAGTCGCTCAAATCTTCCGGCCAAGTTCAGAAGGATGTAGCCTCACCGAAAGGATCTACAGAGAAGCTGCGAAATGGGCATGTTGGCCAATTACAGAATATTTGCTTGCTTTTCTGCTCCAGTTGTGCATTGCGATCTGCTTCTCGCTCTGTTTTGAGTATTGGCGCTTTATATACTTTAAATTTTTGTTGACAGACTTCCGCATTTATTTCGTTGCTGACCATTGCTGTAATACTGCTGCTGCTACACAATTACTTCAGTATATTTTGTACCAGAACAAAAGCGTCAACACAAAGCGATAGTTCATGGGTAGTTTCGGGGGATCGAAGAATAGGTCATGCGAGGTTAGTTTAGATGTGCGAGCTTCTCATTTGTTGGGTGCATAGACAGTGGCGTACATGATTTATTGTAGTGGTAATATTGTAAGTACATCACATTTTCTATGAATTGCCTTGTTGGAAAACAATAATTGTACGTTTCGACCACCATGGAGCTGGGGGATGGGTATCACTTTGGCAGTAGAATTTCGTCCCAGGACAGGCCAAGAACCTTCATCACGTGCTCTCTCACCCGCCTCACCGCAACCTCGCAGGGTTTCGGTGCATCAGATGGAGCTAATTTCGACGACTATGTCATCACGTACAAGGTTGTTAGAGCTAGTCACAATTGGGATGCTACCCTTCTCCGCCTCAATGTGATATTCCACGTGGAATGAAACTCGAAGGTATGGTGTGGGGCGTATGAGAACTTGCTCTCACACTGTAAAGGTGTCAACGAAGTGGTACGATGAACCTTCGGGAAAACCTCCAATGACAAACGTGTTGAAGAAATGTAGCTAGCGTTGCCCGTGCACCATTGTTTCTAACCTTGAATAACGTGCATAATGAAATAATAGCTTTAGCCAGAAGGTGAACTCAGGCGTAGGCGAAGACAACTATCACTCGCATTCGGAATTCTTCTACCACTCAATCCTACAGTCGAGGAGACCCTTCAAATCGCCGGCGCCATCCGTAATCATCACAGAATTCTCCCCTCAGCCGAGAAGTGGGACCAAATAGAGTCGTGGAGTGTCTCTGTCTCACATGCTGTAGAGCACTCGAGACACACCCATATAAATGGCGGTTCGCCGACTCTGCTGCAGTGGAAAAAATATTTCGAAATTCGACCACTTTGAGCAAAGACACGTTTATAAAATGTTAAGCATTTTCACGTGTTTACAGATGTCTCAAACGTCGTCATTCTAAGACAAACTGGCCCATTTATTGAAGCTGCTGCAGATAATGATCCCGGGATTGTACTTGCAAGATAAGGGATTACCTGGGCATAAGCAGTGTGTAGCAGTTCAGCAATAACAGCGAAATGGTCGTCTGTGACGACATAGTTATCCTTGGCAAGGCGTTGGTTTGTGCAGCCCACAATCAGTTCTCGTGACCAGGGAAAAAGCCCATGGGAACTACTACGGTATCCCGCGCAACCAAACCTAAAATACAATGAGTGTCAAAGAACCAGTGACAAGTATATATGCTTTAAAAATCGTCTGATATAAACTTCCGTCTTTTAGAACAGGTTTTCGTTTTAGCAACGCCACGGTTGAACGACTATTGCTCCGACAATTGTTCACGTGCCTCCAGAGACCGCATTTCTCGGTTAGCAAACCGGCTTGAACGACAGGGCAATACTGTTACTCCGGCGGATACATCCGCCAACTTACTCTACAAACAGGCCCTGTTCGTCGTAGGAACGTCGATTTCGGTCCGACAAACTACATCAGTCCTCCTCCAGGAAACAAGGCATGCCGCTCCTGTTGCCTCAAATCGTATATGAGGTTTCTTCTCTCCCCGTTGAAACACCAGACAGACACTGACACTGATCCCACGATCATCTCATCAGCACCTGCCATTTTTAAGATTTTAGCAGTGCCCTGCGGCATGCTAAATTGTTCAGCCATGTCCTCACACGCTACTGCGACAGTTTCTATCTGCTCGCTTTTATGCTCAAGCGTCGGCTGTAAAGAATCATATTGATAGAAATGCTGCAAGTCTTATACACACGTCATGTCTGCTACTTTTATAGGGAGGTCTTACTGGACGATTCTTAAGAGATGGTTCGCACGAAAATTCTCGGCCTTCATCTAGCATACAGGCGTCGGGCTGCGTTTTAAAGGAGGACGAAAGGTGTATATATTCTGTTGATCACGGAGGAATGACATTCCAAAAGAAGCGTGTATGCTCTTCATAAAACTGTGACACCCTTTTGTGGTTTTCACCGTGCTTATTGTAGTTTTGTTCTGATTTTCTGGCCATCTGCAGGCAAGCCGTAATTAACAAAATCAACCGAGAAATGGCAGATTTTGTTTAACCCTAGGTGGGTTATACCGCTTTCAAGTATTCTATCGGTTTCGACAACCCCGGCGCTGAATTTCGAAGAAATGTTGACTTATTGCCCCAGGTTCTCAAGTGGAAAACATGCCCTTGTCCACTTGACGAAACACTGCGTTTTCGGGAATGTTTTGCATTTACCTCCAGAAGAATACGGGATTCTCAGGGCTTCTTCTCCCGCAGAATTTCAACTAAATTGCCCAATGACAATTTAGGGTGCTGGTAAATAACCATCATCGCTACGTTGTTGATAAAAATGGGATACAAGCTGATTACGGTACGATTCGCGCCATCCATGGCTTTCCTGAAACAGGCACCCACAAAGACACTCCAACTTCGACGAGTCTGCTCGTGCTTCCGCTACTTCTACACAAATTTCAAAACATCGGTCGTCTCATCATGGCTTTGTCAGAAAGAAAGCCCCATTTCTTCCGCGTCTTCCTTAAAGGAGTACTTCGTTTTGAGAGATTTCATTCGTGACCAGTTCGACAATTTATGCGATTTTTATTCCTTCGTGTCGACCGACCTGCGCACCGATGACAGTGCTAATAGAACACGTGCAGTCCTTGCCACCACTTCTTTGGTTCACAATAAGGACTCACTACGTGAGCCACCCCCTGAATTAATCTTAGCATAGATATTTGATTACAGAAAAGGAGAGTCTTGGGTTCTTGTGTTGGATGTGCAAATTGCAGCAACATTCTTCATTGAGATCTTTTAGGGTCGTCACAGATCATCAATTTCTGTGTTTGATTTCTCATTCAGCGATTTCGCCGTCAGCCTTGTTCGCCGAGTTTCCCTGTACGTGGTCATAGCCAGCAAGTCCAAAGGACACACGAGCGCGCAGAATGCTTGTTATCTCCATCGACCGACCTACAAGATACGTCCGAAAGCGGTACTTGCGATTGGATGCGTTTTATTTCAGGTCTCTAAACAATTTGTGAAAAGAAGTATGTCCAGGCTTCGTGGGGCGCCAACAATGAGGTGGCTGAATACAGTATCAATCGCCTAAATTCCGCGATTGTTTGCGACACTCTGGTGTCTCGTATGGCCGCTTCCAAGGACCCTACCTTCGTTCGCTAAGTAGCGCTATCATCATCAAGCACTTCTCAGCCTGCTTCGTGACGAGCATTCAGCTGGCCTTTTACGCCTGACTCGCCGATGCGATGGCACCCGGCTTATGGTTTCTGACCTGTACGAGCGAAAATGTCCCAACTCTGCAGCACCACTTATGATATGCCGATACAGCTACGATTACAGCTACTTGTTTTTCGTTCAAGCTGAGATATGGTGGTTCAATTTCAGTTATCTCATTTCGGGAACAAAAAGATTGCCAGTGCCACCAAGTACATGATAGGGTACGCTATCACGTGTGCCCTCTCAATAGTTGCTGCACCGATTTAAACGGAACCAACTCAGTTTAAAAGGGACCAATATACAGAAAACAGTACGGGTATCACAGGAGACGTGCAGTCGCTTGTTTCGTGCCACTGCGAAATTTACTCGCTCTCTGTTTACACAATCAGTTCAATACCAAGCTCCGAGGAAGTTGGTGATTTTTATATAGCAATGCTGTTTAAGCTGGTCGTTTGGCCAGCGAGCGTGCGGGGAACACCATGCCGAGGGATGATGTATTCGCGCACGCCAGCATACCTTTGCCGTAGTTCTGCCTCGCCGTGCTGCCTCGCCATCTGTCGATACGACTGGTGCAAGCCGGCTTTGTAAACGCGCGGCGGGAAGGCGTGATGCAACTTGGACGAGCCAGGCGTTGGAAACACGTCGCAGAGTGGCTCGCTCCATCGCTTGCTGCAACAAGTGGTGCAGGTTTTATGGTGCAAGTAGAAGTATCACTAGGGAAATGTTAAAAAAAAACCCAAAAGTCAAGAAGCGACGACGTCAATCGAGTTCTTAATTAGCGTTCCACACGCCAGACCACAGTGGCGGAATGGTGACCATCGAACGAGTTCAAACATTTTGAGCGAACGCTCGTCCCGCTACACCCTCCGCTACTCTAAGAAGTGCAGCGCACAGCCCGTGGGCAGGCGTAAATTGTGCGTACTTTAATGAACGATTTTGTATCGTATGTGTGGGGTAACAATGACCTTATGCAGAAAACCTGACCGAATCTCGAAGCATTACCACACAAAATACTTGCATAACCGTGCATAAACTTAGCCGAACCAAGAATACACTTGTTAGAGAGAGGGACACCTAAGGGCATTTCTGAAACTAATGCATTTGCAGAAAAAAAGTATATGAGACTACGGATTCTGTAAAACCACACATCAAATATGCCCTCCCTATACAGTGCTCTTAGGCTATTAGGTGCTTTCTTGCGCCGCAAGAGGCAAGATGGTTATTTTAACATCGACGATGTTTAAGATGGTGGTGGATAGCAAACCCTCGCCTCGCGATGATGTCAACGCGTGCGTCGGCAACCCCGGCCGGCGACCGTGCGCAGAACCCTCGATGAACGATAATGTTATTGCGGGCTCAGCACCGTTTCATCATAGCCTTACCTTGTCGCGCCGTACGAAGGCCCCGCATGCGCAATGTGGAGCTAAGCATGACGTCATAACGCTGTAAAAAAACAGGTCCGCTCCGCTGCCCGTGGGGATAGAAGAGCCGGTTCTACGATGAAAGAGATATGGGGCGACAGAAGAAGTGCATCCCTCCAGAAGGGAAGCAGACGAATCACGCTGACCGAAATCCGCCGTGTCGCTGCACAAAAACTGCAGCGAGGCCGTGGCAAAACGTTAGCGTGTTGTAAAGGTCTGGCGTCCCGTTCTCGCGCACATCGCGCTACCTGCATTGACCGAGTATTTACTCGTCCTTTAGGCTCCAACGTCGCCAGCAAACAGAAAACGTTCCCTGGTCTCAACGCTTTTCCACGCAGATATTTCGGTTGAGCCTCCAAGCAAAGCATGCATAAACTCATCCGAACCAAGAATAAGCTAGGTTGGTCCGGCCGCTTCGCTGTTAGCCTAGTCTTGCCGCCACTATCTGTAATCGCTGTGGCAATATTCCTAATCACTGTGCTCCGTGGCTGGGGCTGGCAAAGGGGGGGAATGTATTCCTGTCCAAAGTTATTGACGACATTTTCAGCTGCTGTATGAGCAGCTAGTAACTACAATGACACAAAGCAATTGGCAGGAAGGGAATAGAGTGATGACGTGGCCACACGTTTTAATGCAGATGGGGCGCAAGCAGGCACTGTCAAAACAACGAGTTCACGAAAGCAAACAAGATCTATCGGGACTCGGTGAAACACGGTGAATCACTTTCTAGTTTAAGCATCTGGCAAGGCAGTTGGTTACACGCATCGTGCAAAAGCTTCATTGTGTCCTGTGCGATGGTGACTAAAGCATGTAGTCGCTTGAGGTGTGGACCATACACAGAGTATCTGGTCCGGACGTAACTGAAAGACGGGGACACTCATTGTCGGGTCCCTTGTTTCCCTGCCCGATTTCGCGCTGATACCGGAACTTGGGTCAGACGAAGGCTCAATCACTGCTCAACCTCAACCTCAAGCTCGGGAGTTGTAAAAGTTTGCTGTCGAGTTCCACGGAGGCTCAACCCAGTGTTCGGGAATTGCTCACCCAATGATGGCGACGTTGCGCTCAGTATCCTTCCGTTGACTGTACTGCCCTGCCCATTACTGTACTACTTGAAAGAAGGCCCTGCGTGTTCTGTTGATTCCGCTACTGCGGATCCACTATCCGTCCACTCTGCAGTTCGTGGGCAACTGATACGAACTCAGGAAGCCACAAATTTTTTTTCTATGCTTGCCAGCACCTTTTAATGCATGCCCATCAGGCAATTATGATGGCAATATTGTCCAATATTGTTCATCACGCTACAATGCTGGTGGAGACGGTGGCGGCCTCAAATCCTTCGCAGAAGCTGATGGTGATGACGCCCCGCCTCATAACACGAACCACCGCGCACCAACCCTAAACCGACATACAGAACGCTCTAACTGCAAGATTAGGAATTGATCGTAATTGATTGCACAATTTACCAGTCTGATTTTGATTTCGCACTACTTTTCTGGCATTTTGCTGCAATTTCCCCGGCCCCAAACGGTACTTTGGCCATTTTTTTTATATAATAGCTTTGGCTAAACCGCTGCAATGGCCATTTGACAGCTGGGTATTTCCACTTTAACCAAGGGATACACAAGCGATATCATTGCTACACTAAAATTACCAGGCCATGTTGCTCGCATGTCCTCGTGGGTAACTTAGACACCTCGCTACGACATGGAGACCCGTGTAATGTCATATTCGTCTGGTTTATTCATATTTCCGGGTTTCGTGTTTAACTGACTTGGTTGCGTAGTATTATTCCATAATAGAACCGGGTAGTTGACGTTTCTCGGCGACAATGCCCATATGGTGTTTTTCCTGGTGCCTTCACTTGTACTGACATTTTCTTGTCTTCCTTGACTAAAGTGTCATGCTTTAAACTGCATTTTCGGCCAGGCGTGGTCAGAGTGTTGTGGGGTCCGGCAAATCTGGCATAAAGTAGGATTCATAAATCTATTTTCTCCAAAGTACGGTGTTTATTTGTTGACTGAGTAAGTTCCATATAGTTGCGCCATTGTTATGCATGACATAGGGCGTGTTGTCATTATCGCATTATCTAGGGTTATTCCAAAATAGCCTGAGCTATTTTGTTGTTCTTGTTCCTAGCACTGTGACTTAGTACTTTTTCTTGTTTACGCATGATTAAATCATTTATGCGCCTTGTATTTTCCCACTCCGCCAACCACCCGTAAGGGCTCATAGTATCTGAAAATAAATAAAATATTCATTATCCGGCTATAGACAATGGCGAAATCTGCCAAGCTCTGCGCAGATTATTGCGCTCTATAGTTCTTTTCCCACATTCTGTTTTATGCATGTAGTTAAAACATCGAAGTCCACTATCCTTCCACCCCAACCGCTCTATACCGCCCACTTTACTAATGGTTTTTGTTACCTAGTTCAGCAGTCTTGTTCACATCCCTTGAAACAGTTTTACATACATAATTTTTACAGTTTCTTCTACATGTTGACATCAGTTAAAAACAATGATTGATAGTAAATCGTGCTAGTCAGTAAGCAGAAGAGGTCTGACCGTTTTGGTATAAATAAAGACAGACTGATCCCATCCATTACGGCAATCCTCGCTGTGGTAGTTCCGCATCTGCAAGTGACCAGTCTATCTTGATTTTAGCCAACTGGCCAAACTACTGCCGCTCACTGATAAGGCAGAGACCCTTTCAATTATTAAGAATGACTCTGGCTGGTCTACTAGTCAGCTCGTCGAAATGGTGTTACATCACGGCGGCCGCGTGATAAGTCGTAGTTGATTTCACTCAACCGGTCCAACCGCTTCCCCTCACTGACCCCCCAGAGTAACTGTTAATTATTGATGGACTCCGGCTAATGAGTGAGCGAAAGCGCTTTTGCCGGTTCGGTGAAATCAAGGAAGACTGTTCACTTGCAATGCGGAACCAGACCAGCGAGGAATGCCGTTCTGGATGGGATCCGTATGCCTCGATAGTTACCCAACGGGCCAAACCACTCCCGCTCACTGACTAGCCAGAGCCACTATAAATATCTAACGGTGACTCTGGCGCCTCAATTAGCCCAAGAGGTCTCGCCCGTTGGGAAAAATTAACAATGACTGCTCCTTTCGCCCCAATAAACAATGACTGCTCCATTGGTCGCCAACATGCAACACTATTGATACTGTTGCAGTCTTTCCAAGTGTTTATAGTGCGTTGTTATTTCGTTCCCTTTGAAATGAATGACTAGTCTATGCCTCATCCTTCAAAAACAACGAACATTGTCGATTTTTCGCCTTTTTGGATATAAAGTATGAGGTATGAATTAGATTCTGTAACGCATCCTTCTTCCCACATCAAGCGTTTCGATCATTGTACGAGTAAGCATCAGCATTGCTGTGCGTGCATGCAGTGTGATTGCGCCATTTTCGTTCATATAAACGTCGTGCTGTCCCTGGTTATCGGTTTTCGGTTCTCATATCAGAGAAGCCGGCTGCTAAAGAACAGGTTTACAGTTTATACCTAGTACATGCATGGTCAAGGCACCTGTTTTGTTAGGTGGGAGTGATTTGCTTTGGTTTTGTATGACCCAAACAGTTGGAAGATTGAGGTTTATTCTTTTCTTGGATGCGCTTCTTTCACCTAGGAACCTCTGTTTTTTTGTTCTAATATTTTCGTTCACGCGAGCCAGCTGTTTTGCCTAATGCTAGAACGGGATCTTAAGTATTTGGCCGCCATTTGGGTGTTGGCATTTGTGCTTTTATCCTTTAGGTGCTTCCATGTTTTTATATTCTCTACATTGCTTCAGATATGCTTCAGTATTTGTGTCCTCTAATCCAGCGGCACCTTCCCTTCTTTGGCAGTGGACGCTTTGAGGCAACGTGTCATACTGTTGTGCGTTATAACAATGGATAATTTTGGTATTGGAAATCGTCAAGTCGCTTTTGTACAAAAACAAATTACCCGTGTGCAGTTGACCTGCCGTGGTGCGCTGTGGCTAGTTATTTATTCCAGAGGATGCATATCCCCCTTTTTTAAGTCTCCCCTGGTAGCCAAGGTTGGGTTCGCCGCATTAGGGTAGTTTTAGAATTTTTTGTATGACTTATTCCTTGTCAGCACGTTTCTTATCTCATCCATGCATTGGGGTATCAGTTTTGCCTACTTGTAATCGTGTCTCTTGGTGCCACTGCGCTTATCATAACAATGGTGGTACGGTCTTCAGATGAGTTATAGGGACGAAGAAACCATTTCCTTGTGCTCTTTTTCCCTTTGGTAATTCCTTGCAGCTCGTTTTTACAACACCCCCCAACCTCGCGGTTCACCTGTTGACAATCTCCGCTTTGTTTGTCGGGTTTATAATTTCTTCTCCAAATTCTGGATAGGAATTCTACCCAAGCTGGTTTTCTAATTCAGCCCACTTCCTCCTAATTTATAAGCGTATCTTTCAATCACCAGTTTGTCCTTCGCAGTTTGTCTTCAACGGTTTTTAGCAGGTAGCTGTGTTTCTGAGCTTGGAGCCATTACCTTGAGAAAGCATTGATTGTACGATCTTTTTGTTGACAGAGTTATTGTTGATTAGTTTAGGGTGTTTCCTCAATAGTCTCCAGTGGATAGTATTTTATTCCTGATTTAAAAACGCGGTTGTACAACACGCAAGACTTATGCAATAAAATCAATATCACCACTATCTTGTGTTATTGATTTCCAAAACAAGAGATGAAGCTTACCGTATGTTTGTTCAGCACTGATATCGTTTTACCCATGGTTAGTGCGAGGACGCTGTTATGATGATAATGACAATGACGGCGAGAATTTGTGAATAATCTTTCTGAAACGTTTTTCTGTGATCCCTAATTATCCAAGACAACCCGATATCATCCGCAAATTGGAAGTGACTCAGTTTTTTTTAAGTTACTTGATCATTGCTCTCGCCCAATCTGGGCCCATAAACACATCTGTGGGCATAATGTAAGAATTCGGTGTGACAGAGTGTCGCCTTTTTTGGCACTGGTCCCAAACCCAAATTTTCAGTGGTGCTCTCGCACCCGAAAATGTCTTGTCGATGCGCTCGAAGAGCACCACATATGTCTTCTGCCTTTTTGTATCTGTTATTCTTTCAGTATGTATTTCTGTGATCGGTTTCCTGTAATACCGTTGGTACAAGCAGTCATACCCAGCTTCTTTTTTTGTTTTGTTTAAAACCCCGGTTTCACTTTTAAGTTGGTGTTATGCACAGGACCTCGTATACCAGTATGCTACTGTACTTGGTTCTTATATCCAATTTTACACCCCCGGGAATTCCTTTCCGACTTTCATAGTGGTAGTGATTTTCCTTCGTTTTGAGTGATGCCGTTGGTACGCAAAAGTACTTTTTCAGGTTGCCTGCAATGATTCTCTTTTTCTTGTGGCTACTGCTGAATCCACGATTATCTGAGGTTGTCATTTCACATGTCTTTGCTTTATCATCTGCTCTTACAACCACGAGTTCTTTCTAAAGTGGTGTTTCAAACACATAAATTTGTTTCATGTTGTGCTTCGGAGTTCTTCACCAACTCTGCATTTCAGCAGCTGTGATCACGGAGTTTGGCCTTGCCTATCAGCACACCACCTGCACAATGCTTACAGATGGGCTTGAAATGACGTTGATTTATTTTAATTTCCACGCTTTCGTCTTTTCAAGTTCATATCTAGTCCATTATTTCGCAGAAAAATTGGGTTATTTGTGAATGGATTTCCTGTCTGGATTTTCTGCAGTTATTGCTCCCTGCATTTTCTCTGAAGAGATCCTCTTCACTACTTGTAAACCTGCAAATGTTTTCTGCAGCACGTTCTCTTACCTGGTTCTCTTATCTCTTAACAGCCATGAACAAACAAAAACTTGAAATAGCGCACAAAGGTAAACAACAGTCACACAATGCCAAATAGATTAAAAATGAGTGCTCGTAGTACCTCCATATATTCTATTTCAAAGAGTGTGGTTGCTGATAATTTTGGTGTGGTCGACGGTAGGTTACTCTTGGTTCCAGGCTGCATTTCTCAAATTGCTGCTACGCCGATCGTTCGCGTACTTCTAATGATTGGCGTTCGCCTTTCTTCCCCAGTTTTGTCTACTAGCTTTTACATGTAGGGTGTACAGTTTGAGGTACATCACCATAACGTTTGTATTGAGGATTGGAGCAGGGTTCATCAAGTACTGTCCTATTGTGATTAGACGATAACACCGGGATTATCGCGCATTTTGTTCACCCGTGGTGACCGCATTTTATTGTGCCTTTGGCAATGTGTCAACCCAGAGTGCCTTTGGCGTTGCTATGGCATGACTGCGCCACCGCTACCCCGTTGTTCATGTGGTTTTCGCTCTCATAGGGACTCCTTTTGTGAGTTGCCAGTGTCAGTGAAGCATCGTTTTGCTTTGCATTGATATTTTCGTCGTCGTGTCACTTGAAAGCTGTGCACTTTGCCATTTTATATCGAGGTGTTGTAGAGAGAGGGCATGAGTGGTAATTCTGAGCTTTGCTAATTGTGGTGTCCGCAATTGAGCAGCATTTATGTTTGGCTATTGATTATCGAATTAGGAAACCACAAATGCGGAATACAGTGTTGTTTTAGTATAAGAACACTCCTTATTTCATTCTCAAGGCACCATGTTTTGACCTGAGGTTAGGCGGTATATTCTCGTTTGGCCATTTTAACATCTTGTAGTGTGGGTTGCCTTTCGTGATGTGTGCCAATTCCTCCGTAGTTGTTTTTAATGCTAGTTTGCTGTTTTGGTTTCATGAATTTATTTTTAAAGTGGAAGTTTGGTATCTTTCATTTGCTCATGTATTCTGCAGATCATGATTCCACGTTTTTTGTTGCTGAAATAAAATCTCACCCAATTATTTGCAGAGCGAAGTTCTTAATTCAATGGCACACTGTAGGCATCACAGGAGAGCGTTTTCTATCCCTAAGGCATTACACCGTTCTGGTAAAAAAATCACTGTCCGATACCAAGCTTTTTGTGAATTGATTTTGCATTCAAGCTGCCTCATTGTTCCCAATCGTAAAGAAAGGTTTATAGGACCTTCTCAGTAAACCTGAGCGTACCGCAGTTCCCAATATTTATTTCTAAGTGGCCCCGCCAATGTAATTGGGTACGTTAGGGTATGTTATGACGTTCACACATAGTTTTCTGGTCGTTGGGAAAGCTAAGCCCAAATGAAATCTTCGGTAATCTATGGCTTCAACTCTCGGCATACAGCGCTTAAGTATTGCATCTGCTAGAGGAATCTGCAAAGCTGCGCTCCGCACTGTTTCCGTGATGATACCTCTGACGGCAACGAACTATTATTGTTGAACGTATTCTGAGAGAGACCCCGTTCGCTTTAAAAGCATTGCCTTCATGGTTTTATTGGCGTTAGCCACCCAATCGTGTGCAAGCTTTTTGTTTGTTATATTGTTTGTTCATTCGGCTTTATTTGTGTTTTATAATACTTCCCCCTATGATTTATGTTATCCGCAAAAGTCATTTGTAAGCCGCCGTAAAGCAGTTCACTACTGCGCAGGTCGATGCAAATTGTAGTTGCAGTTATTAGGCCACAAGGAATCCCAGAAATTTCTCGGTAAAGGCTCTATCGTCGTTTCAATCGACGATGGTAATATTTTGCTAATGCAAATAACGTACACTACACATATAAACGAACGTCTTGCTTCTACATCAAAAAAATTTCGAAGGTGCGTGATATGACGTAAAGTTCTAATAAAGCGCCGCGTGACATTTTCGTTATTCACTTTCGTAGTGCTTTAGTTAAGGGCTTATACAATGGTTTATTTAGCGCAGAAATGACAGGGCTTGCTAGGTGACAAGATGGCGATAATATCAAGCGGAATCCTAGATTCAGCGCTAAAAATATTACATTATTGGATTTGTGCGTTTGGATTTACATGGTGTATTAGATGTTTATTAAAGGCTGGTGTCTATGAGGACAGAGAAGCCTGTATATGTACTTTTAAAGGTGTGTGCTTGGTTTAGAAAATCATCGAGATTACGTTATTCGGAACATTATTGAGTTTATTCATGTGTGTTTAAGTTAAACTATTTGTGTGGCGTTTCTTCTTCACTAGAACGGTATCGTCCTTTTTATACACTATAAAAATTCACGTATTAGATACCGCGCGCTGTGAGAAGGTCAAAAATGTGTATGTTTGCTTGTACCAGGTGATAAAACTTTCTGTGTTAATTTTTTGCCCTCCACACTATGGTTTCTTGTTGCGTGAAACGATGCGTTAGTTGTTTCAGTCGAATGATCTGGACCAGTGCGTTTGTAGGCGATGAGCTCACAACGTTGGCAATTTTGTTCATTGGGCCAATAAGCCATCTCTAAAACGTAAGAGTGCTTTAAAACGTTTTAAAATTATGTTAATTTCACATTGTTTTTTTATGGGATATGTCCCAACCTCAGCTAATCGTGACGATGGAACTATATATTGTAATTCGGACGCTAAAACTTTGGGGCTGTCTTGACATTTCACCTCAAGTAGAGAGAAAGCTTCGCGGGAGTTTACTGATATTTTTTCTTTTGGCGATCACTACTTTACGACAGCCTGGAATTGTTTCCGGCTCCGTGCACGTAATTGATCCCCGCCAAATTGAAGGTGTTTTATTCCGCTCGACTGTCTCTTGTATTCGGGTAGTCGGAACTCCTTTCATAACTCCTTATACCCGTGCAGCGTGTGGTTACTGCAGAGTGTTCAACCCTTAGAATGTATGAATTGGGTAATCATTTTGCTTCACATTCAAACCCACGAAATGTGAAATTAAGGGTTGGAAGAAAGCCCGTCTGTTCGTGAAAACGCATGACATCGATAACAACTGGCACCAACCAAGAATGTTTATAAAAATAAAAAAGACGTTTCGGTTTCCAAACGGGTGCCTTGATCATTGTGAACAAGGCACCCGTACGTAATTTAAAACGACTTTTTTGGCTTTTATAAATATTCTTGGTGAGTGCCAGTTTTTATTGTTATGCGAAAAATGTGACACGCACGGCGTTCTACGTAAAAAAATTACTCAAACCATTGTTGAGATCATTGTAATCTTGAAGCGTTGGACCGCGGTAGGAGCTGCTTTACATGTACTATTTACCGCATATGGCTGCTACGTTGGCTAATTTTTACTTGGCGTGTCTTCTACTCGCTTGAACAGTGTTGTGTTTTCTTCAGTATTCACGGGAACATTCTTCTCCCTTATCAAGAGGGGACTTTCCACTCTTTTTTTTGTGTATGGCGGATTTCTATCCTAGTGCATTTTGACTCGGCTGTACATTTTGTTCTTACTACAACCAGTGCCTTTTATGGCATTTTCACTCGAGTAGGCAGCTACAAAAGCAAGACATGACCTATTCATTCGGTCATGTGGCGAAGACGACGACAAAGATGTATGGCTTCCCTCGAACGGATCAATATGAAATCGCGCGCTAGTGGTTAGCGGATGCTTCTCAAGGGCTTGTCGGTTAAAATAACTCTTCACCGCCGCCCCTGGTACTCAGTACTGTAGAGCGTAAGGCTATCTCTAAAGAAGCATTTGCAATTGGGTCATTGGCAGAGTGCCTCGGTACGAGCACTCGATGCCTAGGACCTTTTCTTGGAGACCCTTGCCGCACATTTCTTGTCGCAACATCTGCGAGAAAGAGGCGCCGCCGCAACGGCGTGTGTCTTGTGGGAACGGGCTATTTCCTTCTGATGCACCAACATTCAAAGTTCTCTCTCGACTACTCTTGCGGCAAGCGCTTGCTTCTGAGGGGACATTTCAGGATTCAAGCAGTCCGGCCTCTTTCCGTGGTTACGTCGTGTCGGATTTTGAGGACTTGATGGACCAGTTTTAGCACGTCGCGTCGTGTTATCGGTGACCCTCTCAAGCTGCAGAATGCCTTATTATCATTGGACTACATAACCAGGACCAGGGGTGTGAAGGGGGAGAAGGGATTGTCAGCGCGGGAAGGATTTTGCCAGTTGCTATACCGAATGCTCACGAGCGAGAATCGGTGAGACTTCAAGCAACCCCTACGGAAATTCTGAGTTCAAGGGCCGAAATGTCAGTTGCAGTGTTTGCGGAGATCAAGGCGCACTTCCTCCGAAAAGTAGACCACAAGATATTCGAAAAAAAAAGAAAAACATGTCAGCTATTGCAAGATACAAAGAACAGCTGTTGTATGGCCTCTCACGTATACTACCCGGTAGAGTGAAGTATTCCACCACGAACGTGACAGCCCTGGAGCTAATCCATCAGGAGTGGCACTGGACCGGCCGGTATACATACACAACTAAAGCGACTGTGTGGAATAAAATATCCTGGAGTGACTTCTTTTGATCCACCATCATGAACGAACGGAAGCAGGACGAGGTAGACTAATCTGACCATTCACCTGTTTGTGTCATTAAAGTTGTACGTCAAGAGACTTTTCAACCGTTGGCAGTTCCACCGCACCAGTCACCGCAGCTCCAACCAAGTTGTGTCGGCGGTGCGTCATCATCCGGCTGCAGCGACGACTCCACTGTTGTTCCTGGTGCCTCGTGTCTGCTGCGGGCTTCAAATCAGACTGCACTTTGAATCAGAGAGTTCGCTCGGAAAGATGTGGAGAGTACTCACGTCTCGGGCACGAATTCGGCGAAGCAGGCAACATCACAGGTCGTTGCTTGTACCGCAAAAAAGGGCGGCGCCGATTTTCTCCTGTGGTCGATGGCCTTGCTTCGGAAATATCTTGCTACCAGGTGAGAGTTTTCGCTGATTTGTCAAACGTGTTCTGCACCCCCAGCAAACGAAGGTACCCTAACCATTGGAGTTACGGACACATACCGCAGGAAAAATTCCTAAGCCCGCGGTTAGGCAAAAGAATCTGCTTCAAAATTCCATTTACTGCATTTGAATTTATTTTAATTCCCCCAAGGAAAAAGGGGAAATTTAAAAGCTCTCCAGGAAATCTCAGCTTTCGTTTTTTTAAAAATTTTTTTTTGTTATTCGAATTGTTATTCCAATTTTCCGTTCGGGGCCGTAAGAAAGCCGTGACCCGGGCTTCAGCCGATTCCCAAACGTCTAAAATTTCATCCCGGTTACCCTGTCCAGACGGTCCAAAAAGGGGCAGGATAAAAACTAAATTTCACCCCAACAAAAAAGAACGCCCCTTTAGTTAAAAGGCGTTTAATGAATATGGGTGTTTTTTCCCGACCCCATGGGCCAGGTGCCCTCATACAGCTGGGGGCAAGATGACGAACCTTGGATGGCTGCACCAAGAGGAGTTCCCCCCGACAAAGCATGAATTGTGCCCCGTTTTAAAACCCCGGGGGAAAGGGTGTATTAAAGGCGCATTCGGGATTTCAAACAAAGCGGTTTTCCAACATTTAAGGCGGTTTTTTGGCCCGGGGCGCTTGCGCGATCGGGTTTCGTCGCCAACGAGACGAATTGGGCCCCAAGCCGGGGGGCCAAGGGGCCCCGTCTCTTCCAAAGATCCGCCCTTGGGGTTGGGCCGTGCCACGCGGCCGACCCGGTAAAAAAACCCCCTTTTTCACGGCTTCAAAAAGGGGGTTTGGGGGGGAAAAACACCAGAGTTGGAAAGGAACGCCACGGGGCTGGGCGGGAGGGGCCCGGGACGGCCTTGACCCGCAGCCCGGTGGGTTTGGGCCAAGAGTGGGGCGGGATGCGCCTTTATTTCACTTCAACCTCGTACGCGTCCAGTTCCGGTGTTGGCGGTGGCCGAACCGTGCCGCTACGCCTAACCACTAATGCCTGTAACTGCAGCGGGCTCAATTTGAAAACATTGACACAGCAGTTTGAAAGATGTGGAGAATACTACCTCGGGCACGAATTCGGCGAAGCAGGCAACATCACAGGTCGTTGCTTGTACCGCAAAAAAGGGCGGCGCCGATTTTCTCCTGTGGTCGATGGCCTTGCTTCGGCACAATATTTGCTTGGGGAAATATCTTGCTACCAGGTGAGAGTTTTCGCTGATTTGTCAAACGTGTTCTGCACCCCCAGCAAACGAAGGTACCCTAACCATTGGAGTTACGGACACATACCGCAGGAAAGATTCCTAAGCCCGCGGTTCGGCAAACGAATCTGCTTCTGAAGAAGGTGTCACTCATTTACTGCGATTTGCAGAGCTTTA
>JABSTR010001049.1:0-58438 GCA_013339765.2 Haemaphysalis longicornis
TTATGAAGTTAATGCGCCGACGCTACACAGGGATGACGCGTGAGTAGCAGAGGGCTCCGGGTAAATTTTGACCACTGCGGATCGTTAACGAGGGCCGAAATCTCGAACACGCGCGCGTTTTTGCTTTTCCTCCATCCGAAAAGCGGTCGCCGCGGCGGGAATCGAACCCGCGTCCTTGGGATCAGCAGCACCAACGCCCTTAGGCACGGAGGCTCCGCAGCCGGTTGTTTATTCGTTCTACTGGAGGGTCATATACGCTCTTTTAGTCTTTCTTACGCTGATCCTCTAAATCCCCCAGACGGTGAAAGATCAATCAAACGTCAAAGGAGAGCACTTCTTCCGTATTCGCTGAGAATACTTCGCAGCTCCAAATGCCGGAGGTGGTCTTGCCTGGCTTTTAAGTAATGCTTTACTAATCTCGTCGAGCGGTTCCTCAGTCGTGGTACATCAGCTCATCACGTTACTCGGCGGGCAGAGCTCCGCCGACCCGAGCTTCGCCCATTGGCGTGTTCACCGCTGCCGCCTCGCTGAGGGATTTGCGTACGCGCTCTCCGTAGGGGTCGCGCTGAATTCGTGACTCGCCTGGTTGCATGCGAGTTTGGTATGAATGGCGAGACTTGGCCGGGTTGGCGAGGAGGGGCCGTGTCCTCCGAGCGTTTCTCGGAAGCATGAAGCTTTCAGCCGTCGTTTGCAAGCGGGGTCTGACCACACCGCGGATTTCGCCCGGTGAGCCGCAAGGCTCGGAGAACGCCGGAAGCGCAACCACAACCTTACAAAAAAGTCCGGCGTTTGTACGAAGTGTATAAATATAGCTAAAATAAATGTTAAGAAATTGAAACCAAGTCTTGACATGGCTAAGCCAAGCTTTCGCTTTGAGTATCTAGTATTATCTGAACTAAGCCACAGCCATTTTTTACAAAGTGACAGATGAAAATAAAACATGTGCATGCCTTTTTGACATCTTAACTATACCAAACACTTTACAATCGAGTGCATCTTCAACACTTCGGATTTTCGCGAGTATTTCCAGTGGGCGTACGGGGAACGAACAGGTGTAAAGAAAAAAAATGACACGCGTTTTAAAAGCCTATTTTGAATTTGTGCGACAGCAATACAAAAGAAATTGCCTTGAAAATCTCTGAAAAGCTTATTTTAGCTGTTATAGCAGGCTTAGGCCCCACGGATGTGCAAGTCCAATGCATTAAGATTTTGGCATTAAGCATGCATTCCTGCTGAGCCTTCGATTTGCATTGCGGCTGCCGCGATATTCCGATTCTCACATATTGGCTATCGCTGATGTGAAATTGTACATTGCGTAGCAGTTGACCGTTGTTTACCTTTTAGGTTTTAAAAGGAATTTATAAAAATGGTGTAAAATATCTAAGTTTGGACAAAATAACAATAAACACGAGTAAAAGCATCAAAATACCGCACTTCAAAGTCTTAGAGAGGAGGTTTTATACCGTAGAAAAGCATTTGCGCTGGTATTCGTGCTAGTCCTCGGAAGTCACGTTGCTAAACCGAGATAGGCACTTGAGAAGTAAGTAGAAGATAGAGACAAACATGTATCTGGGCGGGAGGAGATAAGGAGAAAGACGTTACAGTGAAAACAGGAATACGATAATAGAATACGCCCTAAACGCACCAAAAGCTTGGCGAAGGCGTAAACACTGGCAACTCTGAGTTCAGTTAAAAAAATGCCGGTGAAAGAAAAAACGTCTAACGTGGCCAGTTGATGCTCAGGCATTGAGAAGCTGTGGTTGGCGGACTCTTGGTATCTTAGTACGGGGTATACCACGTCGGACAGTCGACACCGGCGATTCCATGCGCTGCGATCCAGCATCTATTAGACAAGGCTGCCACTGCAGCCTGGCTGGATTTTCGGGCGTCTTCTCGGGGTCCTCAGGAGACAACGGCTACCGCATAGCGGGTGTCTCGCAGGCAGGCTTCGGAAACCTGGTTCGAATCCTCAGCACTGTTTCACCAAATCACGTCCCTTGTTGTTCTTCCAGCGTCACTTGTATTGTTCGGACAATTGTGGAGGTCACGTGTGGTGACATCCTTCATGAGACATACCTCACCTGGACGATTGTCCACCTTCGATTGCCATTGTCCACCTTCGGGTGTCCACCTTCGATTGTCCACCTTCGGCCATTTCATGAAAGACGTTTAAAATAAAACTAAAAGTTGGTCACGTTTCAACATCACAAGTGCGTATTATTAAAACGTAGGAGACGGGATTGCTATACCAGTATATACACTATTTACAAATGAACACTTGACACTGCAGGGGGAGGAAGTTCGAAACACCAACAATATTAGAAAAAGGGCCTGCGACGCTGCAAAACTTCAATAAAATGTGCTGTTGGGCTAGTTAGTACATACTGAAAGGGGCACTCAGCGCAAAAAAAGACGAGGACGCTGGCAGTGTGTCTCGTCTGCCAGCGTCGTCTTTTTTTACGCTAAGCCCCCTTTCCGCGAAACGTGCCCGTGTTTCAAGCTGTAGCCTGCGACAACTCCAGTTTCACCGTTATGGAGTGACGGAGACATCGAAAGACCTGCGCCGCTTAAGAAACTTGGACAATCGGCGAAGTGTATAGAAAAGAACTGTAAAATAGGACCGGGCCACTGCAGCTAGAATACAGTAGAGAATTCACTTGACTAGTGCAACTGTTGTGTCTGTATTTTTGATAACTGTGCGAGTGCGCACATGGTGGTCGCGGATGATGTTGCGGATTCCTAATTGGCCGACAACATGGACAGTGACGAGGATTGTGGCATGTTTAGACGCATGAGAACTGCGAGGGGCATGCGCTGGTGTTCGGAACTCTGCGCTTGGACCGCCATGCACGGCTTAGCATCGCTCTCCCTACGGCGCCAATAAATGCTCTAGACTCCTCACAAGACCACACAAACTCACTACATCCATTCTAAATTATTTTCAACCTATACTTAGTAACATGCACCCACAATTTCAACATCATAAGGCCTTCTCAACGCGCACAAGCATTACACAAACAATACCACGACAAACATGACGTCCATTATATCGACGCAGCGGAATATCGGTGGACATGGGTGCCTTGCTCAATCGTCTCCCATTGCCCTTCCAATCAGGTCCAGCGCAACTTCCTGACTATGCGCATCGCACGGCCAACCCAGGCCACGGAGGAGGAGGCAGGCAATTAGCTAAGCGCTAAAACTTCAGCACCCTCACTTAGTCATCACCGAATTCCTAAAATGCCATGTTCAAAATTTCTGCAGCTCCGGCTCAGACAATTCTCAAAAATTCTCCAACAAGCAGCTACCAACGTTCTTCGTAAACATCATCGCAGCTCCGGAGCACACTGGCCTGGAGGGGGCGGCATGGTGCCTTCTCGGTCGTCTCCCATTGCCCTTCCAGTCAGGTCCAGCGCAACTTCCTGACTATTCGCACGGCCAACCCCGCCACGGCGTAAGAGACGGCAGTAGCATTGGCACTAATGCAAAAGCCGACCCCCTCCTTAGTCATCACCGATTCTAAAATGCCAGTTCAAAATTTCGCCTCCGGCTCAGACACTCAAAATTCTCCAAAAACTAGCTCCAACGTTCTTCGTAGAAATCATCGCAGCTCCGGAGCACACTGGCCTGGAGGGAAATGAAGTTTCCCACAGTATGGCTCGAGAACTCACCATCCGATCCGGGCCCAGCTCGTTCCCCTACCATGGCGCCAGATCCTGTAGACACCGGATGATCACATACAGTAAAATTGCCACCCATTATTGCCTTTCTCGCCGTGTCTACCTCCCCGGCACGCACACAAATCACCATCCATCAAGAACAAACATGGCGTCCTTTGCAAACACATTTCTCAAACCCTCTAAATCACACCTAATAGATCCAGCCGTACACCGTTCAGCTAACTGTACAGCTTGCCAGGCCCTCGGCACCCTTCAGCAGCTTATGTTGGGATGCCTCAAAGATCCCTATCCTCGTGAGACCCGACTAACAAACAGCCGCGTGTAGAAAAAGAAAAGGTGTACATAAGCCCCTGAACCCAGGAAATCACAACAAAAAAGTTTTATTGATGTAAAATCTGGCGTTGGCCTACCACGGAATGTGCACGGCAATGTGCATGGAAATTCTAGCTATGACACTGCCTGAAGCAGTTTCTTGAGGAAGTTAAACAAAGAAAAACGTAGCAGCAAGTGCACCAAAACTTCGTGCGTTGAGACCATCCGGGGTTACGGCACCTTGATGGAGACTTTTGTTTCGAAAGCTCGGGCATGTGTTTGGCGCCCGCTGTCCTGAATGAGACAGGAGGCAATAGTGCTGTCATGGTCGCAGATCGTTTGGGTGGCAGTCCTTCGTCGCTTTCACAAACGTCCGGTTCCTCTCTCAGCAAATGGTGAGCAAGCAGCAGTTTAAAATCCAGCAGTGTGAGCGGGTTGCAGCAGTTCACAGTCTTCTTTGTATTGATAATCGATATTGATAAAGTGATATTGATATTGATAAATTGATAACGTTGTATTATAAACCGAAAAAAGCTTATTTGGTCGAGATAAATATCAATTCACTGCCCGGTAATCGCAACACTACATATGGCGCACACACTCGAAAATACCTAATACAATGTACCTCGATCCCAGTGTGCAATGAAATGTACACAAAAGAATTAAGCGCCACAACAAACAAGATACACGATTGCGCGAAATCAAATTGAGTTCTAGATTATCCCCACACATTCAAGAATCCATTCAACACCAATTTTAAACCATTCCTTAAAGCGGTAAGAAAATAAGACCATCTTACTTGGCCGGGCCGAGTAGAACGACTTCACGGGAACGGAGGTCATCGTCAAAATGCCGCGCAAACAGAACAGCGCAGTTACTTCTCCCACTTTGCGCTAGATGGCAGCACATTTCTGTGGAATTCTTCGCACAGGCGGTCTTTGCTCCTACGGCTGTTGGACAACCGCCACGGCGCTAGAACGAGTGTGGAATATATTTTACACTGGTTCTACCGAGGCTATACGAAAATAACCACGTGGGAGCAGTAGGAGGAGGCGTTGCGCTGCCCAGACAAGGAGGCTCAAGCTTCACTGGCCGCCCCGGCAGCCGCGGGCGCAGCCAAAACGACGGCCAGCATCCTCAACTAACTCTCTTCCAAAATAAATGTGTTTCTTTTTTTGAAGAAACAGTAGGGCTTTCCTTTTTCGTAACAAGAGATAAAGCCGCTAGGCATCCAATCAGGCCACAGTGTTCGAACAGCATCTGGTCCTGGAGATTGCGGCAGTGCTCAAAGCTAACCAGTGGACGGTGCTAAGTGGGACAAGAACGGCCCGTTCTCGACTGATTTTGAAACATGATTTCGCGCTTACTTTGATAAAAAACGTCTCCAGTCGCCATTTTTTCGAATCCTCATTATAATAAGGCTTCACATTTAATTAACGTACACCCACCTAAATGACCGATTACATTTATACAACGACGATGTCTTAATTTGGTGTCTTAATTAATAAAGGATGTCTTAATTTGGTGATTACATGATCATTGCAGCAGTAGTTTAACAAATGCAATCTAAGTAGCCATTTCAACCACACCAGTTGAACTCGCCTCCGTATAGATCTATAGGGTAGTTGGGTTAGTTGAACAGGTCCAGTTAAAACAAATTCTGTTTCGTCATTGTGACAAGGTTAATTTCATCAGACAAAAACTGTTTTATTAGGCTAAATGTACAAAAAAACTAGAATGGATGAAATGAATTTATTTGTACAGTGATGGTACGCTTGCGTTCTTAGGCACACCGGGAAATCCCCGGAAGACTTCCTGTTTAGAAGATACTTTCATAAGTTCTGTACATGTGGCGCCTTTTGTTTGATACACAGCACTTTTGTCCAAGCTTCCGTCTTTTACGAAGTCTCGTATTCGAGCATTCACTTGCACCGAGCATTGCTTAAGCAGCCAATGTCCCTTCTCAGGATAGTACACCACTGTGGAGCTTGCCAGCCACTTTCTGTTGTACTTCGCAACCTTGGCAGAGAGGAATGCATCGTTTTCTCCCCAAAGGATGAGCGTGGACACGTTGCTCGTACGATAGATGAATTTTTCTAGTTGTTCACTGTCGTTGTTGAAGGCACGGTAGTAGTTTAGAGCTGCTGTAAGCGCACCTGAAAGCAAATATTCCACGAAAAAAAATTTGCAACGCTTTGGTAGTCCTGCTGGATTTTTATTCTGGCACATTTGATATTTGCTCAAAAGCTTTCATATAAATGTTTAGTAGAAGCATAAATGCCAACCTAGAAACGTCGCAATAATTAAAGGTAATGTCATGCTTACCTGGTTTAGAAAACGTGTATTTTGCTGCATATTCCTCTTCTGGTGAAAACGTGGTGCCGTGTATTTGGCTCAAAAATTCAAAATCATGCATGATGAGATATTTTTCTGGCACAACAGGTTTCTGGAAAGGAATGAAGTACCTGCAAGATGAGAGGTGTCAGTGAAAGTGTTTACTCAGCAAAACAATCATCCGATTTCCGCACTGTCTTCTCGCGTGTTACCTGCAATAGTTATTACTTCTATGGGTGCGTACACGCGTGTAGTCGCTCATTATTTGAATAGTATAATGGGCGCAACGGCCATATGCACGCACAAAACTCAACAAAGCACTGTGAACTTGGGGGAATAAGGAGAGGTCTGTATTAAACTAGAAGGTAGTATGCGAAGACGAACTACAACTTAACCGGAACTTTTTATTTTGCTCTAGTGAGGGTGTAGTTTCAACGCGGTGGTTTATTTTCACTACATATTGAAGTTGGAAGCAAAATACTGATCTCTGGCTTTTGTTCTAATGTTGAGTACTTCCCAAGAACAAATTTCGTTTATTTGTACTATCATATACCGTGGACGAATGTTGATGCCATGGAAAAAGATTTCCTACAAGGCTGCAGTGAATACGCGGTTCTATAAAGCGACCAGAAGCTAATGGTAGTGATCGTCTACACCAGTTCAAAATGCAAAAATTATATTTAACGAGATCAATGCATTTTCAAATTTTATCGAATGCTCGAGTGGATGTCTCAATACACTGGTTGGTGCAACGCACAAACGAAGACTTCGGAAAACAGGTGAGGAATATTTAGACAATTATTTAGTTATACCGCTACGCTAAGAAGAAAGTGAAAAAACTGGCTTTAACTTGGCCAGGGCCAGATTTCTAAAACTAAAAGAATATATAGGCTTTCATAAGACTGCGCAACAACACATTACAACGGCTCCAATTTTCGGAGAATGAAAGGCGGTACATAACATCGCTTCAAAAAAGCAGGTAGAAAAGCTGCTTTGTAGCGGCATACAATAGAAATGTAATACTAAAATAATACATAGGTATATTCTCAGAAACTACTGTTTCGATTGGCATTTTTCGAACAGTCCTTATGTGCTCTGAGGAAATAAAAAGATAAGCTCCACGGCTAGTACCGAATGGTATATCTTAAGGTACGTTCGAAAATCGAATAAATAAATCGCTCCAAGCAAGTATTAGCCCACTGTAGCATTCAAGCATGTTAGCGCGACATATGCATAACAACGCCTTCACAAACTTTTTATGAGTGGAGGGGTAGCGAATACTTGTCTGTTAATGCCGATAACATTATGATTGAAAAACCAAGTATGCAGAAATTGCACTATATTCAAAAGCATTTTCCGGAATAGTTACAGTGCTCTCTCTAACACACCTGATGTTTAAATAGGTAAGGCAAATAGTGTAAACTTTTTCCGTAATTTAGAATACAAAAGTAGGGCATGCTGGAAAGCACGGTATGAACAAACACGTTTATTTCATACCATGCATGTTTGAACATTTTTATTGTTTTCTCCGCATACAAAAATTCAGCCATGTCCGCGATTCAGATGGGAAGATTTAGATGCGAAGATTCAGAAAGACTGAGCCGGTGGTCTTCACTAGGTTTAGCGCCCTCTTTTTCTACAGCTAAATGTTGGCTTTCTGTAGCTTCAACTAGGCTTTTCTAGAGCTCTAACTTGGCTCTTCTTTAGCTGCAACGTCATCTTTTGTGTAGCTATGCTTTCCCCTTTCTTTGCCGACGCTCCGCTTCTTCCTCGGGAGAGAGAAATTTCTTAGGCCTGCCTATATTCTCGGTAGATTCGACACTGCTGCCGCCGAGCGCACCCCGTTTCTCACAACTTGGAGAACACCTGCATGTAATAGCGTGCGTCATCATTAGGCGCGGCCAATTCCCCACGCGCGCCTGACCGCCTGACATCTGAGCTACAATTCGCACTCCCCACACTTGCTCGTCGGCTCCTTGCCCCCTCGCCACTTCGCCTCAGACCTCCAGCATAGCATTTTCTTCCTCTCCACTTAGCTGTGCCCAGTTTTTGAGCGACGCTCGGCACGGCTCCCCACCCGAACATCTGCGCCGCGCTATGCACTCCCCACACCTCCTCTTCGGCTCTTTGACTTTTGCCTACTTCACCTCGCAGTTCTTGGCCAAGGATTTTCCCCCTGTCCACTTCCCTACGCCGATTTTTCACCGAAGCCAGGAACGGCTGGAATAACAACCTAGGACAATAGTATGCACAGAATAACAACCTAGGACAATAGTATGCAGAGGCAAGCTTCTTTCGACATTACATGGGTGTCCAACGATTTAAAATTTTAAGCGAACCTAAAGTCGATTATTTAATGCGTAGTATACATACAAGGATGTTCCTTACTTGCCCTGAAATACATAGCCCTTCTCCCTGAAGTCAGCTGCTGACTACCTTTATGTGCAACATCTTGAAGATGTTGCACTTTTTTGACGAAGTCTAATATATTACAGTTGAGTGCCAAATAAAAACGGTAGTCTCTTTGGAGCTGCTCAACGCAAAACAAAATTATTCGCCTGCCTGTCTCTCAATCAATTCAGGCGCCAGGCCAAAGAGCTGAAAGAGTGGTCGGACCCAAATTTGAATCAAGCAGATGTTCTAACACGACTCTTACTTCTACATAGTACTCAGTGCATGGGGAAATAGGGCACATATCTGAGACAATATAGAAGTGAATAAACGCAGGACCATCGTGTTTGTTTATTTATCGACGTTATAGTTACTTATAGTTACCTACTTATCAAGTGTGGAAACCAAATTTGCTTCAGCGTGCGACGGTTGTTTATTTAGAGCCATTTTCAATGCGGCAAGTCGCAGTTTCGGTTTCAGCGGGTGCCACGAAGCGCGAGATTTTGTGTAAACAAAGCTGACCATGTGACCATCGGACAGTTATCACAGAGCAGAGCTGCCGTAGCACTGTCGAATCTGCGTCGCTATCAGTTTCTGCGAATGCCCCCACGTACTGGTCTCGGGAGCCGCTTAATTAAAAAGCGACCATGGACATGACGCAGGCGGCTGCGAGTGCGGGTTGCTGCTGCGACTAGAGAACAACGTGCGATGCTCGAGACAGTGGCCGGGAAGACGCGCGCTGGGAGCAGCTGGCCGCTCTACCTACAGTCCCACCTACAGATTTGTTCGGCTTATCACTGCGGCGGATATTCGACTGCCGCTATCGTCAGCAGTGCAGATAGTTATTGCAACCCGCAATCACATCATAACTGCTTTCTCATATAAACTGTTATGTTTGGGACTTTGGTCCAATTTCGCGCAGCGGTAACAAGCTCACACTTGTTACCGCTGCACAAGCATTACCACGCAAGCGTTACCACTGCACTACCTGCTCCGGCCTGCGCCACTTCGCGGCCGGAACCGCAGCCTGCACAGCGACCGTGCGGCTCGCTCAGTGCGCTCTTCGTGTCCCGGGCGCGTTCTCGCGTCCAGGGTAAGAAAAAGCAATACAAATAGAGTGTCTGGAATTGCTGTAGAACTTAGGTCGTGGCCAGCTGCCCGATGAACCGACGAAATCACGGCGTGTCCGCCGCCTGCGACCGGGCCGTTGGTTTCTCGAGAGCAGAAGCTCCAACCTCCGATTCGAGCGGCGAGCCGGACAAACGCCGGCAGTGCGCAAGCGGCCAACACAAACTCGTGTTGTGTAAGGATGTTGTTTATTTACAAAATATCTATGGAATTTCTATTGCGCAAGGTCTCCGCTAGCTGGAACGGCCACCATGGAGCCGAGCTGATCGAATGTTTTCCACGTGAGCTCCGTGGATATTCCATTCCTGGGACCGACATTCTCGACGTGGACTCAGGAAAGGTATTCCACCGTGTTCCTGAAGGTCGACGCACCCAGACGACACAAAACCCCCGGTGGAAGGACAATCGGCCGAAATTCTACGTCCTTTGTTTGCAGCCGGCCGGGCGAGGCGTGCTAACCCCAACGAGGCCTTCAACTGCCACTGCTCGCACGGTGAGTTCGAACACTCTGTTCTGGCTCGCTCTGGCACGTGCCGTGACCCGCGCCCTTCCATGCTCGGGTGCACTGGCGTTTACTCTGGGAGCGAGCTGGCACGAGCCGCCGGGGACTTTTCCAGCAGGGAGTGCAGTCTCAGCCCCCGCCTAATTGACACCCATAGAGATATTATGGAAGTCATGAAAGTGGACGGTGAGCCAATCTGACCCGAGCCAGACTGAACTGACGCGGACTGGATTACCAGCCGCGAGCAACGAGGCAGCCGAGCCAAGGCTAGGCTCACTGATTGAGACTCCCGAAATCAGGAAGGCTCCAGCCGAGAGCAGGCCCACCAGATCCAAAACCAGCTGGGCGTTGGCAGACCACGTCTGCGGCCTCTTCGAAGAGAAGATACCAATGATAGTTATTCGACCGCGCGACGGCTTGAACACGTCGCGTGTGAGTTACGCACAGGTCCTGTGACGGTGTGTTACGCGCCGCCGCAGTGTCGATGGAGAGGGCGAGTGACGACATCTTTCGCCTCCACCCAGCACAGAACATCATGGTCGTGAGTACGCCAAGAATGAAAAATGCCAAGTATTGTAGCATCAAAGAAATTCAAGTCGGGAAGTAGACCTACGCTAAGACAGCGTATGTGACGGCACCCGACGACACATCGAAAGGCGTGATTCACAAAATCCCCAACTATGACACGCAAGAAGACATCACAAAGAGTCCGGTGCACTCGAAGCACCCCGCAATTCTCCAGGCGAGACGAATGGGCAAGACGAGCTCGGTTATTATCGTCTTCAAAGGTGCCAAAGTTCTGCACTACGTGTACTACCGCGGTGCGGAATATCGGTGCATCTTGCACAAGAACAAGGTGGAAGTCTGCATCACCTGCGGTCGTCTCGGGCATCGCACAGATGTCTGCCCCAGCCCAAACGAAAGATACTACCAGGGCTGCAGGAATAAAGACCCACCGATAAAGATAACAATTTATATCTAACATGCGCCATGTGCAGCAAAGCGCACATCACTGGCGGCAAAAAATTTTGCACCCGTTTCAAGACACCGTTGTTGCTCAAGTAACGGCAATGGGAGCAACAGCATCCCTGTAGTCAAGAAGAGGGCGAAAGAAGGAGCTCCGGAATTCTCCGTGGGGAAAATCCCCTGAGCCGCGCTACGAGCAAGCAAGACCCCAACAAAGACATCGGATAAGACCGAAGAGAACGCTGCAACTCCTTTGCCCGACTCGCTCCCCCAGAAGCGAAAAAGCAGAACTCCGAGCGTCATCGATCTCGGTCAAAGTGGAAGACCAGCTGGGATTCAAGGTGGGCTCATTCACGGTCCTGCTCTAGCTACAGGCCCCAGACCAGGAGGGGTCGCTCGCAGTCATCGGAAAGGTAACATAGAAGACAATGCAAACAAGGTGAGCTGGGCAGATGCGGTCTATCATGATTCTCCTAGCAGAGACGAAAAAATAACAGGGCCTTACCCTGTAGAACAGATTTGAAATGGTTAGGCTCAGGCAAATGCTTGAGCAAGTAACCAAGGAAAACAGATATTAAACGAAGAAATAGTAAGGCTTAACGCGGATAAGCAAACGCATGCGCAAACTGCTGCAGCGCCAAAAGAAATTGGAGAACCGGAAACTCAAACCATCCCGGTCGCACTTGCGATGCAGACTAATGGCGATTCTTCACCGTCTTTTAAAAGGAAGGCAGGTGAACAACTCAAAGAACATAACGACTCCGAATAACTACAACAATTAAACAACAGTATTGACTGCAGGGTTAAAGCTATGGGCCGAATAGACCGAAGCATCCAGGCTGCGATCTCTCAGCTAACCGGCGCCATTAAAGATGACTTTGACAAGGTGGTAACCCGCCTTACAGCCTTAGAGGATACCCATAGGAACTCCTGCACGACTGGCGTTGGGCCTGTCAAACCCCCAAATTCTTACAGTAGAACCGCTTCGTCGGATATGGCCAAATTTAACAAGGAACAATCAAACTCGAACATTGGCCGGTACCAACGAGAAGTACTTGATTTGGTAATGGAACTTCCGTAGGTTTCGCCGGACATAAGGGAACCTGCAGCAGTTCGTACACACCAATGTGCAAAAGGCGCCGGACGAAATAGCCCTGGAGGAGACAGGGGTGCAGGCACAATTAGCTGGGTATAAAGTATAAAAGCTGGGTATAAGTGTATTTTCAGCGACTCTAAAACTTCACTTCGCAAGTTTCATTACAGATTGGAATGGATTAAGTATCCTCACTCTCACTGCACTCTTAACAAATGGTTGTCTGCAGTATGGCGTCTCTTACAGACATACACATTCCCCAATCCGGTCATGTACAGTAATTGTTACCCGGGGCTCTACACGAGCGAATGTAAGCTATGTACGGGCAGCGCAGACTTGCGCCATATTATTTGGCAATCTCCCCAGCAGAAGAATCCGCAAGTTGCTTCGTTATTTTTTAAAGGAGCCATGAAGACAAAACACAAGTTTGTGTTATTCGAAAGATTTCGTGTTTTATAATGCCCCCAGCGCTTGTCCGAATGCAAACGATGCCTTCTTCACTGACAAATTAATTATTCCAAGGCAAAATTTTGATTTTCCCGCTAAATCGTGCATTTTCGTGGTTTCAATCATATCACAGCGCCTTGTTTACCGTTAGTGAACCTAGATGGCGCCACCACACCACGGAAAGCCGTTTTCTGCCTTTGGTTTGTTTGTGGACGTATTTTTACCTCGCTTGTTTTGTTCATGGAGACAATAGTTTCAGTGAAGCATGGTGCACGCTCAACCAATACGGTCACGTAAGACATCGTCGCTTGCGTCAGTGGGCCAGTGTCGTCTGAAACAACCCCAAAGCCCCGCAGTCCTGTGCAGCTAAATTAAGCATATTGCGCGCAGTACCAACAGCCGCATACGCATCGGTACTTCTATGTTTACGCGTTCGTAACTTCCACTTTTTGCGAAGCGCAGTCTGTCCACCACGTGACCGCCGCATGCTTTCGGAGAGCGCAAAGTGGGCCGCGTTGCACGCGCAAGAACCGGCTGCAACCGGCACGCAAACTCGGTTGTCTAACTTGCTCACGCAAGAGATCACGCCACGAACGCAGGCAGTCGTTCTCGGACGTTTGCTGTTTCCTCTCGTCTTGTTCGGGCACAAGTTCGCCCTAAATAAAAGTTCTTTCTTTACCGTTGTGTCCCATCTACGTTTGTGGTCGGGGTAGTCCTCGATGGCGCGGGGTCTTTCACCAGGTTGGGCTGGGAGCATTGACTCCGCAATGTGCACACAGTCTTACGTCTTTCTTAATGATGTAATGGGCGAACTTTCTTACGGTTACCGATGATCTCCCCCTCTCGAGTGCCCCAAATCATTCATTCCGCGTCGTTGTGCGTGCAAGCTCGTTCGGCAAGCTAATAATCTCTGCCTAATTTGCGTTTGCTTTTACCGCCCTCCGCCAATCGCAGAGCTGTCGGTTATGATATCATAGGTTCTGTGTCGGGAAATGAGCTAGTGGGTCGCATGACCATTCCATTTTTTCCTAATTAGGTAGCTTATTTGAGCGAAGTTTACGTGGAAAGTGGTGTCAGTATGATTCTAACGAGGCAACATTTTGAATCAGCCAAACTTGTGTTTTCTTTTCATGGAGCCTGTAAGACCGAGGAGCAGCGGGAGACCGCTCTGCGCAGCTCCGACCCGGATGTACAGACCTGGGCTGTCCAAATGGCCGAAGACGCAGGCCAAGGACTTCTGGCCACCGTCTGAGGTGCGTGAAGAGGCTCCGTTTCCTTTGCTTCAAAATCATGGGGGACAAATAAATCTTGGTTCTCTCTCTCTCCCTCTCTCCGCTGGCTGTTCGGTTGCGTTCGCACATTTTAAAATTCATTTTCAATATGTTCTAGGCTGCATTTGCCGCTGACATTTCGCAGATGATGTATGCGTGTTCACACAAGTCTATCTCCGGAGTTGTGAAGGCTTCAAAAAAATTACGCCCTCGCGGGAACCCTGGTGTGATGCGACGCTTAGGGGGGTTCAAGCGCAAGCGGAGAGCAACCGTAGCAACCGTCAAAATTTTGCGTGTCGCCGGCGCCAGTATGACGCAACACAATCCAACACAATCCATAATCCAATGCATGCCCCAACTGCCCAAGTTTGGAGTAGTGGCAGGGGTCAACGCGAGCGCAGGGCAATGCCCGCGCCTCCAACTGCGTGCTCGTTCTCGGTGAGCAACGAGGCGCCGATACATGTAATTGTGAGGTTTCTTGCTTCGGCCGGCTACCCGACGCGATCAGGCCTAATGTAGAGAGACGGTGAGTATTTGAGTGTAACACAAATTATAAGCCGTGTACAAACTTTCTCTGATTGTGCATGGCGGTTGCGGAAGCGGACAAGGAGCGTTCCAGAAATCTTAGGATTGTGTTAATTAATTTTAAGCCATTTTTATTCAATATTACACTTTTCTAGTACGCGTTACGATGTAGCACGAGGCTTGGAAAACGAATGTCCCCGTGTTTTACAGCGTGGCCACATGAGATGCCGACAACAGCAGACGCCAACAGCCCGAGGCCCTAAGGGGCTGCGCCGGTAAAAAATTAATATAACACAGAAGACATCGGCTCGAGGTTGTCGGGGATATACCGAAACAAGAGGGCCCATCAGATCGCCCGGTAATGGCGACGTACAAAAGGGAAAAGAACGGGGCAGAATTCTACTGCATTCCTAGTGGGAGAAGCGAGACATAGAGAGTACTTAGTACGGGGCAGAGAAGAGAATGGAGGAGGGGATGCCAAGTAACAACGGTATAGAAAGACCGCCTTTTTCACGAATTTTCCGATTGAAGCGATTATTTTACTGCCAATATTTTCGCTAAAGTCAATTGGAGCTCCTAAAGAAGAGATGTTCGCCGTGTGCGTCGGTGTGCGCGCGTGCGTGTGTGTGGTGTGCGTGTGCGCGTGTGTGTGTGTGTGTGTGTGTGTGTGTGTGTGTGGTGTGTGTGTGTGTGTGTGTTGTGTGTGTGTGTGTGCGTGTGTGCGTGTGTGTGGTGTGTTTCGTGGTTCAGGCTAACTAGCCTTGAGGCTTCGAATCTCACGTGATATGATCAGCTAGCTGCGGTTTTGTCGTACTTTGAATTTGTCATTAGTGTTTATCTTTATTTAACTAAGAAGCGAAAATATTTTCGGAAACGTTATAACCGTTATAAACGTTATAAACGTTATAAATGCTCGGAACCAACGTTATAAACTTATACTGTCACGCAAACCACTTGATGTATGGTAAATGTTTCCCAAAAAATTTTTCAGGCTTAAAAAGACGAAGCTTATTATTAGCGTCGACATTGGTGTTAAGGACGCCATTATTTTCAGCGAAACTTCCATATCTCATGAGATCTTTGTTTCGTATTCTGTTAGAAAACGAGGCCTCCACTGGTGATACATAATAAAAAGTTTTCATAGGTGCAACACTGCACCCATAACCCGCAAAAATTCAAGATAGGACGGTGCTGGGGGCCCCCACATACGCGCTTGCATTTGTGATACTAAATTGATAGCATTAGCGTTAGTATATCAGCACTCAGTGTTATTATGTAAAAGTTCGAGAATTGACAAGACATATGACAAATTGGCATATCCCATTAGGCATAGCAATGTGAAGCAAGTTTCGTGTGTATCCGCCGCGGTGGCTCAGTGGCTAAGGCGTTGCGCTGCTGAGCACGAGGTCGCGGGTTCGATTCCGGCCGCGGCGGCCGCTTCTCTGATGGAGGCGAAAAGCAAAAACGCCCGTGTGTACGAGATTTCGGGGCACGATAAAAATCCCCAGGTGGTCAAGATTAATCCGGAGCCCTCCACTACGGCGTGCCTCATCGCCTGCGTTGCGTCGGCGCGTTAAACCTTACAATCAATCAAACAATCAAGTTCGTGTGTGGGGTTCTCCCAATATCTTTCCAGCAGGTTTGCTTACTTCGGGTGTGGCGACAAAGTATCGCGTCGGCAGGAGTTTAATTAGCGGATTTTACTACATGTAATCTGTAAAATCTCCTTGATTTCTTCGATCCAAACGAAATTAAACGCTCAACTATCAAAGTCAGTACAGTGTTTTTTTTATCGGGGACGGGCCGCCCGCATGCCGATACAATTTTGCCACAGATTTCAGGGGACGAATTTAAATTGAAATATTTTTAAAGAGAGAGAGAAATGTCAAATAAACAATCTAAGGGTTCTTGCTTTGTTTAAAAACTCGTACGTGAGAACGAGCAACTTTCCGGGAATACACATATTGCTCACCTGTTCACCGAACTGTCTAAAAGTATATATATCAAATTTAGAATCGTCCATTTGATACCACTATGGCTTAAAAAAATTATACATTGCCCTCATTTATTCGTAACTATGTACGGGAGCTTGGGGTGAGGGACCACAACTAAAACATATTATAACATGCTTGATGTATTTAAAGAGAATTTTGTGCATATATTTAAATTATCATGGCTGTTACTAAAATTTTGGGACGTCATTTATTTACTGAATATCGAATGCTTCAAGCTGGCCGAATCTATTATATGAAGACACTGCAAACCATGTATAAACGAAAGATACACAATAAAGTTAGCATTGAATGCTCTAGCTATCATCCCAGGATTACGAAACGGCACACTCCTAAAGTAAGAACAACTTATGGTGACCAGTTGTTCCTGTAGCAGTAAAGAGAAATAATAAATAATATTGTGAGAAAAATAAATTTCCAATGTAAGTGGTATGCACGTTTAAAAACACGGTTAAAGGAATGTATTGAAGGAAAGTGCCTGCAATACTGATATTCAATTAGGTGTTTGAAGTATATGTTGATATGTCCCCCTAAAGGAAGATGTTAAGCACATGTACGAAATAAAATAAATTATTACGTAATTATGATGTATTCTGTAATCGTTGAGACTTAATGTGTGCGAAGTACAATGCTTGTGTGTACGCTTTCATTATACTGGGCATTTTAGACGTATGCTTTCTTTCATGAATGGAAAATCTATTATTGACCGTGTTTTTCTGCTATTGTTGTAATATGATCGTGGTATTATGTTTAAATTTATTTAAATTTGTGAAGCGTCCGACATTGAAAAATTAGAATCTATACAAAAAAAAGCCGCCCGTTTTATCTGCCGAAGATGTGACCCGGATTTTTCGCGCACGTCCAAATCAGCACCTTTGGGTTGAATTCTGTTATCTGCTCGGCGCCATTCAGAATACTTAAAATTCCTGTACACCTTGAATAATTCGCCGCGCTTGCCGTCGCTTCACAGGTATCTGAAGTTTGCCACACCACCCTCTGTTCACACCGGAAGCCAACATGCGCGAAATATTACTCCATTTCACCCCAAAACTGATTTGTTAAAATATAGTTTTTTTTACTATTGAGCTCTGGAACTCGCTACCCGGTGATACTCGCGGGCTCCCTTTTGATCAGTTTCTGAGTGCATTATCAAATGCGTGCTCAGTAGAGATTTCTATGTTCTCCTTCTTTCTTTGGTGTTGCGTTTGTTTACTCTGTATCTTGTGAAGTATTGTGAACCACACAATCTGTGCCATACGCTCGTGTTTGTGTTCCTGCTCTTTATCACTTGATCCTTTGTATGCCCACCCCTGCAATAGCCCTAAGAAGGGCTGCAGTATGTATTAAATGAAATAAATAAATAAATAACACTACTTTTGGCGTACACTTTGAATCGGCTGACCGAGGCCTCTGTCACGCCGGCTGTCACGCCCCGTCATCCTTTAGACTCAGTCTCCACTTGGTTCTGCCAAGAAATCAAATCAAATCGAATCAAACACTTACCAAGCCATCATTTTTTGCACCAAGCTTTTCCGCAGCTGCTTCCCGAAGGCCTTCGGGTGCATGCCATTGATGATCACCATCTTATCGATAAGTTGGAGGTCTTCGTGCAGCGTGGTGAAACAAAAGGCAGTCATTCCACCCCAGCCATGTCCGACGAGAACTACCTTTCGCTCTTTTCGGGGGTCTGAAGCATGCAATACATACAGGAAAAGAGGTCAGTGCATTCATACTTTTCTGTGGCTCCAACAAATTATTGGCACAATTCGAACCAATCAAAGGCCTGGGAAAGGTAATGGGATTTTGTGATGAGTATTCTTTTGTTTGAGTGTAACAATTGCGTTTTCGATAAGAAACAACGCAACAAGAAACAAAAAATTTAAATTCGGAAAATTGCGTCATTTCATTGTGACACTTAACAGAACTAATTACGAAATGTGCTCATACATGCATTAAATATCACACTTTTAACTCACAAATATGCGCGAAACATTTCATCTGCGCCATCATCATCGTCGTCATTAGAGCCGCTGGATAAAGTCGGCTTTGTTACGAGACGTTCGACGTACGCCGCCACCGACGGCGCCAAGGAGCCAAAACAAGTTACGCTTGAAATACCTATTCTCTTGCCTGCCAACCACACCAATTCCTAAATGTCGGCGTCCTCCTCCTCATCAACATCATCGTCGTCATCGGCGTCGTCGTCGTCAGCCTGCTTATGCCCACTGCAGGGCACACGCCTCACCCGTAGATCTCCAATTATACCAGTCCTGTGATAACTGCGACTAATTTATCCCCGCAAACTTTTTGGCCTCATCTGGCCAGAACTTTGTGCCGCCCCTCCCTAGCTTCCCTTCTCTAGGTATCGACTCTTCTACCCTTAATGACCTACGGTAATCTCGCCTTCGCAGTGCATGCGCTGCCCGCACCCAGGATTTCTTAATTTCTAAGGCATATATGTGATTTTAAATTCGAAGGTAATGTTGTGATTCAAAAGGGTATCGATAACGCAAAAATTTTATGGTGTTCTACAATATGGGCAGTTTGTCGTCTGCGCCGCGTAGCAATAGTGGAGACAAGTGGCATAGATGCCTCACGCCTGGGGAACCCGGTGTGCTCTGCACATAGGAATGCTGGACGGATCTTCACGCAGGTTGTACGTTTCCGGCGCGAAGCGCGCGCGCTACAAGACGTCCGCTTTGTCAGCCGTGGTATTGCGCGCTTCTTTTCTGTCTATTTCCCGTGCTTCAGTGCTGCGGTGAGGCAAAGAGACATAAAAAATCCGCCTGGTACAACAGGACGGAGTTCAACTGTACGCAGCAGGCCTAAGAGGAGACACGCTCTCTTTACCGCGTTCTGTCCGAGCCTGCTAGCCGCAAAAATTGGGGCACGCAAAACTAAATTGAGATGATATATGCTGTGGAACAAAGTACAGGTCAAACTCGTCATAACGAACACGCATATAGCGAAATATTGGCTCTAACGAACAAAATATGAACTTTGGGCGGTTGCGCTTCGTTTCAGTGACACTTATTTTTTTTATAACGAAATCGAAACCGCGAGACTCGTGCCCGATATCAGCTATAACGACGAAATATTTCGATCGCCCGAGGCTCGAAACTTGAGAGCTGCATAAAAGAGCAAAATGAAAGAATAAAGACAAAACAGCAATTTGTTTAATAGGTTGTAAAACTACAAAGTGGAAAAGGCCGTTTCTTCTATGGACACTGTGAAAAACGTCCTCCTGGGGTGCTGTGAAAAGCCGCCAGACGAAGATCACATCATAATTCAAATATACGAAAACGCAGCCCTGTTTGGTCAAATGAACTTTATTCTGTTGGAATTTCACATTCTCGGGTTCCGGTGCATTTAATTTGAAATGCAACAAGAAAACAGGTAAGGGTTATTTTGTGTATAGCACGCTCGAAGCGTATAATAATGCGTGTCAGTATCAACGGTTATTGCATGAGCCAGATTAACTATTTCTTACAGCCGATATTTACCTCTACCTTTACAACAAATGTCGGATATAAGATACTCATTTACCGGCTTAGTACTCCTTCGTAATAACGAGTGTCGACTGTAGCGTAGTTTGAGGATGACATATTTTAAGCCTTCCTTAATTGAGCGCATATACAATAAACGACAATCAGAAGCGGGGTTTCGGACATCCCTTCAGAGAAATTAAAGTGGCAATAGAAGCTGCCCCCCCGATATTCTTACAGCCAGTTATGTTTCAAAGACACTGTCAAGAAAAATAGAATGGGAGAGCATTCTGCGACAGCGTTGATTGATTGTAGAGTTTAACGCGCGGACGCAACGCAGGCGATGAGGCGGGCTGTGGTGGAGGGCTCCGGATTAATTTAGACCCCTTGGGGATCTAATCTTGGGAGCTTTTTGCCTCCATCAGAAAAGCGGCCGCTGCGGTCGGGAATCGAACCCGTGACCTAGTACTCAGCTGCGCCACGCCTTAGTCACTGAGCTGCGGCGGCGGGTCTGCGACTGAGTTATTCCTTCGGAAAAGCGGACTCGACATGCAGGTTTGTAGCGAAGTAAACAATGAAGAGAGCCAGATAGAAACTTGGAAACACGAAGCGAATTGGATCACGCCGTTGAAAACAAGAATACGTCATACGGAAGTCTGAGCGCTTCACCATCGCTTCCCATATTAAATATTTGGGAAGAGAAGCAGACCAGATAGTAGTATTCGGCTTTTCCGGAACAAATTTGAGAAAATTAGTGCACTGACCATATAGCTTCTTTTTAGCGTAGAGGTGCTGAAAGGACTGCTCGTACATCGCAAGCGGGTTGCATTCGCGTACAGTTCCGCGAACAAGGGTCTGAAATTCTCGTGGATTTCAAAACTTCTACCAATCATTTCATCATGCATCTCAAAGGACGAAATTCTTCCTAAGCTGCAAAAAATACTTCCTCCAACTTTTAATGAGCGGAACTGCATGCTCCAAATCCAAAAACGGGTCTCTAATAAGGACACTGGAGAGAGACCGTCTGTCTCAGTTTCTGCTTTCACGCAACATCACTAAACAAAGACACAAGCCACAAAGACAAAAACGCAGCCACATTGACTGAAGCGCTTGAAATTAAAGCTTTGAATGTCCCTGTTGCGTGCCTAGCTTAGGTGTGAACATTTTGTTCGTGTGGTAGGAAAGCGACATCTTGCATGCCAGGAAGTCTTCCCGCTGTAGATACAGCATTTTAGTGTTTTCCAAAACTTACTGAGTTAAGCGAGGACGTGTGTACAGCTAGCATGTTGAACGGAAGCCCGTTTAATCGGTACGGCACGTCCTCAATGAAACAATCACTGGAGATTGTAACGCATCTATTTATGAGTTCGACCTCTTTACTGAAAGCCGCGAAAAAGCAGGTCGTCGAGGCAAACTAGGAACAAAGGCGCAGCCAGGGTGCAGGCGCAGGATATTTCATCGCGAGAATAAAAAGGCAGACTTTGTACACAGCGAAGCGCGGCTGTATTGAGCTTAATTTATTTCAGCACCATTGCAGGCTTGCTGATTCGTGACGTACAAGAAACTCCACAGTTACATCTACGGGCCGCCGGGGCCCAGTGCTGGCCACATCAGTGCAGCGGGAGCTCCTCCAAAACCGGTAACGGCGCTTTCGGGCCCGCCGGCACACTGCCCACAGTTCTAGGACACGGCAGTAACTCTGCAAAATGGTTAAATTCGCAGGGTCTCTGTAATGTACTTTCATAAAAAGGACCTCTGAGCTTCACCACATTGTTTAAACAGATTAACGCCAAACCTATTGTGGATGCACCTGGCGCACCCATAACTGGACAGCTGTTTTCTTCAACAACCAGGCGAAATACGCCCATGTATTATGTTCAATAAAGGCAGATGCGAAAACAAGCGAGCCTAGTTTACAACTCTTCCCATGCTAGGAGTAGGACAGACCAGAAGTTTGGTAGACATAAAATACTTCCTCAAATTCAAAATCATATTCTTGACGTCTTCAACAAGATTTCTCATCATGTAGTCCGCTGAATCTGGTGGCTTGGACGTCTTACCGTACCCGCGCATGTCAGGAGCCACTACACTGCAAAAAAGACATGAATTGTGGGTTATGGTATAGAAGTGGACGTGTTTTCTTTTGCCATAAAAATAAACACAGTACTCAACGGTGCTGAGGAGACTAGGTAATAAAGCTTTTTTCAGTATAAAACGTGACTATATACAGAGCCACGCACACAATTTTCTTTTCTATGACAAACGCATCAACCCTGAGCGGCCAACAAATTTCTTTCCTTCTACACCGACCACTCTCCCTCAATAGCTAGCCTTTCCAGTGATTTAGTAACGTGGACGGTTATAATCTTGGGGCGACGTGCCGTGGAAAGTTTCAACGTTGGTGAAAGGTGCGCCGCCGTGGTTGTTAGTTTTATAACGCTGCCGAGAGCATTGTTACTTTGGCAATCCTAAACATCGGTTGCTTTGGCAACCAGGCACAAGCAGCCCTCGAAATCAGTTACGGTCGGCTAATCCCGGTTAATATCGGGACCCCAATCTTACCATATGTGGGCACTGCAGCTGTACCACTCACTCCTGTTGAGAAGGGGGCGATATGTTTTCATTGGAAAATACAGGAAGCGATAGTTGATCAGCACGCGTGGAGGGCAAAACTTTGGACCGGACAGTTGCCCTCTTACGCTGACGGCGAAACTTTGTTAAAACCATTCTAGTGTGTCACTGCCGTATAGCCAAGACGATTATATCTTGCGCTTCGTAGCTACAAACATACACATATATTGAAACGTGTTTTTGAGGCATATGATAAACAACAACGTTGGCGATTTGTGGAAGACCAAAAAATTCCTAGATGGCGTTTTTATATTCGTTTCAAAATTAGAGCGAAATTTCTGACTTACGTGCAATGCAGAGCATTTAAAAAAAACCATTTTTTTCTACGTAAACTAGAATAGAGAAGAAAAATAAAAACTTACTAGTGAGTAATACCAAACTGACTCCTTAGTTTGCCGAAATGCACAAGCACGGGACGAAACTTTGGCAGTTTCTGAAGGTTGGCTATGCTTGTTATTTTAATTAAGAAAACTTAATTTCTTAAAACGAAAATTCGAGATAACAATTACAAGTGGTTTAGCTCGCCTATGCCAGGATATACGTAGCGTGAGCCAAGGTTCAAGAAAATTTCACCATCTTCCCGTAGGGGAACCCTGAGTAGTATGCGAAGCCGCCATGGGGTCGACCCGATTTCCCTACTTAGTTTTTCAGTTCGATCGCTGGCGTTGCGGGAGGAGAATGGCGGGTGCGGGGCGCGCGCGCGCGTCATTTATACATCATTGTCCTTGCCAGAGGTGGGCTCCGCCATTTGTTTTTTATGACTACGTGCTAGCGCCGTCTATGAAGCGAACGCCGAAACCGCTGCGCTGGGCTGTTAAGTGCTCCGTTCTTGCCGTGCGTCTGCTCGGTACCCGTGCATTACCGAGTAGGAACCGTAGTGGTTTGGCGTTTAATTTAGGCGGTTTCAGTGCTTTGCGTGTGTGTGTGTGTGTTTCTGTTTTGTTTTCACCATATGCGGACGGATTTTAGGTCCCAATTTGCTGCCAGAGCGGAAGATGCCGACCCTGGCTGTTGCGAGCAGCAGTAGCACTGGTAGTGGTGGTGCCCATGGTGCCCCGCCGTTCCGCGACGCAAACGTACCGGTATGGCACGGACTGACATAGAAATCGATATCATGGAGTAAATACGTGTTTTCAATGCCACCATGCTTGTTATCTTCACCGATTATTCATGTTTACAGAAGCGCGGACGTCGAATGCGGAGCGCGCACAGCATATGTGGGTCACGCTGATCCCCGCTCGCGATGGACTTTCGACGAAGCGATGGCCACGCTGTTGACATTGCAAGGCAATATAATCGTTATTAACTAGGCTTATGACGGTTAGTGACGAAACGAAATTACCTAGGGCGGAAAAATAACACGACCGCACAATCAGTCAAATTACTATTCGAAGGTTGAGCAGAATGATCGACATTTGGGCGAGTTATTACTGGTTGATTATGATCGTGTCATGATTGGCCTAACTCTGGGCAGCGCATGTAGCCTGTCGCTCGGAGCCCACCTTTGTGGAACCGCTCCTTGCACCACAAATGCTTTACGGGATCAGCCGTAACGGTTTTGTAATTGTAGTACGTTAAATTCCGTGACAAGGCAAAAGGATTAGAAGCTTTTACTTTGACTGCATTGTGAACACGTTGAGCTATTTCCCAAATGAAGCGTTCACGTATCCCGAGCTGCGTTTCCACATTGGGATGCCTGCTTATCCTGCTATCGACCAGCAGTGTGCGATGGAGAAAGTATCCCTTCATATCATTTGGCAGTGTAATGCGTTCGCCTAGAAAAAAGTAAACAGAACGCCGTGATTTTAAAGGTTAGATTAGAGAAAAAGGAGATTGTTTAATACCAATCGGCTATAACGACCAAATAATATATGGTATTTTAAATTGACTACAAGGAACCAGAAGTTATTGTAATGTTGTGTTGCATCGGCGTTCGTGAAAGATCCCCAGGTGGTCAAAATTAATCCGGAGCCCTCCACTATGGTGTGCCTCACCTTAAGTGTCGGGGTGTTATACCCCATAATAAATCAATTAATGAATCAATCAACCAATCCATCAATGCTGTATTGTAAAGGATAAAGTTACTTGTAACATTTCAGGGTGTTCCGTTCCCTGTCGCAGCTTTGCGTGATAAATGGATTTTGCTCCGTCTGCTTGCCGTCCAAGTGCACCCAACAATTCTAGAGTTGGTCGTTGGTACAGAGTCGTTGCAATTAATCAGCGGCGTCCACCGATATCTCAACTCGGTGTTTGTTTGGAAGCGATGCAGCAAAAACACGTCGCAACCGCACTGCATTTTCTCCAGGCAGTGTCGTGCAGATGCGTGCTGTCGGCGACTTTTTTTCATGCTTTCTCCACCACCGCACAGTGCTGGCCAAGGGGCGTTTGCACCTTGAACGGCATCGCAACATTGGCTAAAAGAGTTGAAAGTTCCGTAAAAACAAAGCACACGGTGCGAAACACTCCTTAACTACGCAGCGGAGGACACCGCCCCGAGTGGTGTAACAGCCAAGCGCGCACAGGCAACGCTGTTCCGCCGGAAGCGGAAGGCGCGCGGGCCCCGGAGAGAACTGGTTTCCGAGTATTTTCCTCCTTTCCCGGCTGTTTATGGAAAATGGTGTATACCACGGAGCTAAAGTGGCGCCCACCGCGGAGTATGGAGCGGCTACCATGGCGCCTGTAACCCTAAGCTGCTTCGCATTATCGCGCGTGGAGCCGCAGGTGTTGCCATTCGTTGCGCAATCCCAGGAGAGGAGAGGAGCTTCGGAGAGGAGAGGAGCGTGGGAGAGAGGGGAGGAATGCCGGAGAGAGGAGATGAGACAAGGAGAGTAGAGTAAGGGAAGGAGGATGCGCATGCGCAGTGGGGGTGTGGACGCCGCACAACGGCGGAGGGAACAGGCGCGAACGTAAGTATCTCCGCATATAAAATCCAATCCAATGGAGTTCAGTCCAGTCCAGTCCAATTCAATCCAGTCTTGTCTAGTCCGGTCCAGTCCAGTCACTGCTCCTCGCGCATGCGGAGCACTGCTCTTCAGGAGCCACACAAAACGGCTTCCAAGCGGCTCCGGCGCAGCGTCAGACTTGGCTATGGTGCACCGGAGGCGCACAACAGGGCAGGCGCCGGCGCCAGTGCATCTGCCGCGGAGATAACGTTACTCCTCTGGAATGCACAGACCGGCGAATGTGCAGACCCAATTCTCTACACACCCGTACTCCAATTTGATTGGATTTCCAATCCAATCCAATTTAAATCAATTTAATCAAATCCAATCTAGTCCAAATTCAATCCAATCCAATACTCCTCGCTCTTTCGCAGCACGGCCCTTCAAGGTCCACCCGAAACTGCTGAACCTCGGCCAGTGTAGCTTACGCTACAAAACAGCCAGCGGCGATAGCGGCAATAGTTTGTTTCACAGAGGAAAGTTTCGAATTTGGAGTTATCCGCCCAACGTGCATGCGCCCCAGAGCCGTCTTACGGATTTTCTTAGAAAGGGAAAGTTTCTTTCCTGCAAAATAACCGCTGATAACTTTTACATTTTTTCAAGGCTCTATATATCAGTTTTTCCCCAAAATAGCAGTGTCGGGGAGACACACTTGTCCCATCGCTTTAGAAAATACTCCTAGGACGACTGAAGGGCTGGGTGAGAAAAGTGCTCGTGAATCGCCATTACTTTGTTCGTTTTACCCTATATCTACACCAATATATTTGTAGTTTTGTAGCTTGTCGGTTAAGCGCACCGCGGTTATAGAGAAAAAGCAGTATTTTGAATTCTTGTTTCTATTTTGTGTTTATGGTCGCATTACACACGAAAACATTCTTTTCTCACTTCGCTGATAGCTCAAGGCATCTAACCGGTTCGCAAACCGATTCACACATTGGAACCGGTACGCAAACAGGTTCTGCCCTATAATTTGTCAAACCGGAACTGAACTGGAACGAAAGGACAGCACCCGAACGCGAACCGTAAGCGAATCGGTTTTTTTCGGTTCGACAGCCCGATACTGCCACATTCATTCATAGGGCCAGGAAATAACCAATCCGCAGTTTTGCTAGGGCAGACGTTTCAGATTATTCACTGCCACGAAAGTTCGATGAGTTGTTGATACATCCCGGAGAGAAGCGCGAAAAAGATGGCTAGGTACAAAAGAAAGAGCGCACCGTCATGCATGTTCTTTTCTAGGTGGTGTAAGGTTCGGGGGACAATAATAAATGACTGAAGGAACCCTTTCGACGAGACTATATTTATGCAACCCTAACCCCCTAACAAAAGGCACACAACATAAACGGATACAGCGATAAAAAATAACAAAAGATAAGCGTGGCTACCCCCTCGGCAAAATATTAAAGTTCAACCAAAAGCAGAGAAAGTACGTGCTTGTCACCGTCAATGCTCCGCCGTACCTCACTTCCCGGGAGCACAGTGATGGCGTGACCTCTCGTAGCTGAACGTTGGGCAACGCGCTCCGAGCTCCCGTCGCTGATGAAGCAACGCAGCTCTCTTGGAAAGTCGCTGCCTTCGGCCGATGTCCGACGACACTACTTGCTTGCCGGAGAGGGCATCAGGTGTTCCGTTGTTAAGGACCTCTTGGACGTGGCCCGGGTCAGGGCACCCGGCCGCCAGCATTCCGGTCTTCTTTCACCATCTTCGGAGACACTCTGGTATTCCTCGCGCGATCGCATCTCGTCGCTGACCCGGTACTTCAACGAGTGCTGGCGCAGCGGCCGTCTCCCGCGCCAGTGGAAGACGGCCACGACCATCCTGCTACCGAAGCCGAACAAGCCGCCGGGCATCGAGAACCTGCGCCCCATCTCGCTCACGTCGTGCGTGGGCAAGGTGTTGGAGCACGTCCTGAACACCCGGTGGCAGAGGTACCTGGAGCAAGAGGAGTTGTACCAGGACGCGATGCTGGGCTTCCGCGCGAAGCTTGGCACCCAGGACGCCATGTTACTGCTACAGCGGGAGGTCCTGGAGCCCCCCGGGTGACTCCCGAAGAAGGACAATCATACGATTCTGGGCCTGGACCTGCAGAGCGCGCCGTCGACAAGGTGCGGCATTCTGCGATCCTGGCTCAGGCGTCGTGCCTCGGTCTGGGGCGCCGTTCCTACGAGTACAGTCCGTTTCGTTCCTGTCCCGGCGCACGGCGCGGCTGGAGGGTCGGCGGAGCGAAGATGGAGGAGCGCGAGTCGGGCAGCGTGGGGACCCGCAAGGCTCGGTGATCTCGCCGCTCCTCTTCAATCCCGTCATGATCGAGGTGGCGCGGCGACTGAGGAGCTCGGGCCGGCCATCAAGTACTTGCATCTACGCGGACGACGTGACCTATCTGGGCAACGGGCGGCAGCGACGGCGACGTCGAGGCCGGGCTGCAGTCGGCGGTGGACGCGTGGAGGCCGCGCTCTCGGGCACGGGCGTTCGGTGTTCGCCGCAGAAGTCGCAGCTCCTGATCCTGCCCCCGCCCGGTCGGTGGAGGAAGCGGGCCGCCGAGGAGGCGGAAACGCACCATCGTGGTTCGTGCCGGCGACGGGGCGCCAATCCCGCACGTCTCGGGCCTTCGGGTCCTGGGCATGTTCGTGGACGCGCACCGGACCAACGGCACGGCGGTCAAGCACATCGTGACGAAGATGGGCATCGCGACGCGCCTGGTGAAGCGGGTGTCTTCCCAGCTCGCGAGGCATGCGGGAGGCGAGTCTCCTGCGGCTGCTGCATGGCCTTTCGTGGTCAGCCACGCGGCTGTAACGCGGGGGCCTTTCACCGCTGGACCGAGGGGGAGCGGCAGCGCATCGACGCGGCCATCCGCAAGGCTAACACGGGGGGCCTTGGGGCTCCTGAAACGGCACGAAGACGTCGGCCTTGCTGTCTCTGGGGGTGCACAACACCCTGTCGGAGATTAGCGAGGCGCAACGAGCATCGCAACTCGGCGCGCATGGCAGCACTCCCGTGGGACGCCGTATCCTGGCACGAGCGGGCCTGCAGCCTCCTGACCACGGGTGGCTGCGGAGGGCCCACGGCATCATCGGCTGGCGGCGTTTCGGAGGCGGACGAGCTGGTCCCCCTTCGGGACGAGATCGCCAGAAGTTTGATCGTGTACCCGCTCCGAGAACGTGGACCCGGAGAGGGACCGCGGCAGACGGGCCGCGCGCGCGCGCGCGCTGGCTCACCAGTACAGCAGAGGACGACGGTGCGGTGTTTGTGGACGCGGCAAGTGCCGTGGGCGACGTGCACGTTCGTGGCGGTGCCGTGCGGGCCTCCCCCGGTGAACTACTGACGGCGGGACAGCGTGTGCGCCCGGTCGGTGAGCCAGGCAGAGGCGGCGGCGATCGCCTTGGCCCTGGGCCTGCCGGGTGTGCGCACGGTGCTCAGTGACTCAAAGACGGCCATCCGCAACTTTGCTCGCGGCGTGGTATGTGGTGGCACTGCGCGGTTCCTGGAGTCCTGGCGGACGACGGGGGCGGCAGCGCAGGGGGTCACGAAGACTACGATCATCAAGTGGTTCCCGGCCCACGCGGGCCGGGGAGCTGGCACCCGGACTATGCAACCGCAAACGGAGGAGGCGACGCTGCGGCCCGTGGTCTCGCCACGTTCCGGTCGCGACAGCCCGTCCGCTGTCGTCATCCCTCGAGGACTGCGGTGAAACAACTGACATCGAAGACGACGAAGAGCGAAGCCCCTCACCGACTGCGGCGGGGTGGCTTCGTTGGCATCGGGACCAGAGGCGTGCTTTCCGCTCCCGCACCGGGACCTGTCTCGGCGGAGGCGCTGAAGCTCAGGCAATTACAGACAGAGACTGTTCTGACGCCGGCGATCGCGCGGCACGTGTGTCCGGACCTCTACGAGAGTGCTCGGTGCAGTGTGTGTGAACGCGAAACTGCGACCCTGACCCATATCATGTGGGGCTGTGACTGTGCAGTGCGCGACGGTGGGGGGGATGGACAGGACCCACAGGACCCGTACCCACCGGACGTGCGCGAATGCGTGGGCTCTGCGGAGCCCCAACAACAGAGGAGGGCCATCCAGCGGCTCGAGGCGGCTCTGGCTCTGCAAAGGCGAAAGGGGGCCCCGCGCTCGCCCGTCCCTCCCGGCACTCCGTCCTCCATGCGGGAGGTGGGGGTCGGGGGCCGACGGTGGCGGCCGGGAGCGCTCCGAGTAGCTCGAGCGGACGCCGAGACCAACCGCCTCGGGGTCTAAGCCGACGCCCTAGGACTTTTGCGACTTAGGTTGATTAGATAGAGGGGACGCGACCGAGCCCTGCGTGGCCGGGAATCGTGTCCTTTGCACGCCGGATGCTTGAATAAAGTTCCATCTCTCTCTCTACCACCAGTCGCTGTCGCTGGCAGCTCTTCATCGGCGGGCTCGTGAGTGGGGGGTGACTGACCCCTCAAGACGCTGATGAAGATGGTGGTCTCGGGCTTAGAACCATGCCCGCAGAGCGTGTCGGGTTTGTCGTCGTCGTCTTTGTTTTCCTTTCATGACAATAACCACCACTTAGGCATTTTTTCACAAAAAAATGTCTGTTCCCCGTCTACAAGTTAATCAGTCCACAAGCAATAAAGGCTCCATTTCAACCTAAGTCACAGAAGCTATATTACTTGTAGCACACGGACTGGAAAACATAACTTCACAAAAAACGAATCACAGTACATAATCACTCAAGGCACCAACTTCAATGCTTTATGTTTACACACGAGCAACAAGAGGTATACGCAGACAACAGATTGTGCCTTTTTCGACCGTGGCTACGGTGCCACCCTCTGTCTCTTTGGTACACGCGTCTGGCCGCGTAGTTAAAGGGCATTTTCTTTAAATCACATGGTTCTGGCGCACATGAGAACTCTCTACCACATCGTGAGCCTGGAACACGCAGGAAAATACCTCTGTGGTGGCGTTCAGATGTCCTGATGAATGATGAGTTGTGATGCAGCTCCTTCTACGATCTAATAGCTCTTCCGCTTTTCTTTTCGCTTGCGCTCCTTCGTCCAAGGGTGGCTGATGCACTTGTCTTTATTAGATCAGGCCTTATCAGATAAGGAATTGACGCTGCTGTCGCCTTTTTTGTAGACTCTGATCTACTTATGTGATGTGTGTGCGCTGTAAAGCTTTAGCGGCAGAGTTTCTTTAGTTTTTTTCACGCGCTTGCACGTGCTTGTCACGATATTTCTATATTTCGGTAATGTCCTTCTTTATCCCGGCTAGGTCTTTCAGCGCTTCATGATTGGACGTGCGCAAAACTAACGGGGACGGGGAAGGAACGACAAGGACGAGCGCACTCTAACAACTGGTTTAATTTCTTGGAAGAAAGACATATATACCCCACAGACCTGCGTACAATGTCTCAGTAAAAGCTTTACAGCGCACACACATCACATAAGTAGATCAGCGTCTACAAAAAAGGCGACAGCAGCGTCAATTCCTTATCTAATAAGGCCACAGAAGGGTGGCTGATGCACTTGTCTTTATTAGATAAGGCCTTATTAGATAAGGAATTGACGCTGCTGTCGCCTTTTTTGTAGACGCTGATCTACTTATGTGATGTGTGTGCGCTGTAAAGCTTTTACTGAGACATTGTACGCAGGTCTGTGGGGTATATATGTCTTTCTTCCAAGAAATTAAACCAGTTGTTAGAGTGCGCTCGTCCTTGTCGTTCCTTCCTCGTCCCCGTTTGTTTTGCGCAAGTCCAATAATGAATCGTTTCCAACTAGGCCGCCTTGCTGTGATGATTTCAGCGCTTGCTCCTCACGACCCTTCACCTCGCGCCCGGGGGCTTCCTCCTCACGCCAGTAACTCTGCTCCTCAAACACCCACTGTTCAAGTTCGTCGCCGCTTAACCCTAAGCGTTTTCCCAGGTCAAGTAGCTCTGCCACGTCTATGTTGGCTTTTTAAGGGTATACACAAACAAGTAGTCTCGTCCTGCCGTGGACGCCAATTATTGTCAGGGTCGGGGGGCAATAATAAATGAAAGAAGAAACTCTTTAAACGAGTCTATATTTGTACAACCCTAACTCGCCACAAAATGCACAAAACAAAAGCGGGTACAGGGATAAAAAAATAACAAAAGGTAAGCGTGGCTACCCCCTTGACAAAATATTAGAGTTCAAACAAAAGCAGAGAAAGACGTGCTTGTCACCGTCAATAGTCCGCCGCACCTAACTTCCCGGGAGCACAGTGATGGCGTGACATCTCGTAGCTTAAGGTTGGGCAACGCGCTCCGAGCTCCCGTCGCTGATGAGGCAACGCAGCTCACTTGGAACGTCGCGGCCTTCTGCCGATGTCCGAAGACACTACTTGCTTGCAGAAGAGGGCGTCAGGTGTACCGTTGTGAAGGACTCTTTGACGTGGCTCGGGTCAGGGCACCCGGCCGCCAGCATTTCGGTCTCCTTTCACCATCTTGGGAGACACTCTGGTATTCCTCGCGCGATCGCTTCTACCGCCAGCCACTGTCGGTGGCAGCTCTTCATCGGCCGGCTCGTGAGTGGGGGGTGACTGACCCCTCAAGACGCTGATAATGATGGTGGTCTCGGGTTTAGAAACATGTCCGCAGAGCGTGTCGGGTTTGTCGTCGTCGTCTTTGCTTTCATTTCATGACAGTGGTCGTCTTTCGGGCAGGGCACAGGTGCCCGTTCACATTGTTGTGCGTCTTCTCCACCATGCGGAAAATATCTGCTTGTGAGGCGTATTTCCTTTCACCCTCCTCGAAATCACATCGCGCTTGCAAAGAGAATTAAACTGAATAATAGTGTTCGACTTCTTGTTTTTCCAAGGGGGTACACGGCCACAAGACTGAACGTCCGTCTTTGAAATGGGCTCGCTAATTACTTACCCCATCTTGGAGATGATATCCTTGACAGACTCCTTCTCCGTCTCAATGACACCGTGGATTTCCAATGATCTGGTAACTTGAATACTGTTCAGAGCTAGTCAGTGCCATCTCGACGTCACTTGCCTTACTGTTAGCTGATCACACTGTGAAATAACTACTAGGAAATAACCCAGTAGTACCAACTAGGCAGCAGGGCCCTTCACCCCGCCCAATTCAGTTTGGTTGTTACGCAGAAAACACTTCGTAGCTTGCGCTAGTAGAGCAAGGCAGAGCTGGAGGTCGGCATGTAGTCTCTCCGCGCTGACAGCTGATCCCGGGAGAAAGAGAGCAGCCATGTTCGTTCAGTGTTCTACTCAGTAGCAGTCGCCGTCAAGCCTTTCGTCATTGTCTTCCAGGGGCGCAGACGCGTAGGATAAATCCTCTTGGAGCGCGTCAGTGCCTCGGTAGACCATCACTTCTTTGTCAGTGTGTCTGTTTGTCATCTCGACGTGTAGATTATGAAGAGAGGGCTTGACAGATTCGTCGTCATTGTCGTCGGGGTTGTGTACCCGTGGCACTAAGGTCGCTCCAACACGACGTAGACGAAGGTGGGAGCTCCTCATGCGGCGTAACCCCACGCGCAAGCCTAGACCATTTCCCTATGAGGTAGGCGTTTTATCCCCAAAATGCCACCCCGTTTCTTGGCCAATCCCCCACGTGGGTATGTGCCACTAGAAGAGGAACAACAATAACAACGTCGGGCGGTCGCAGCGAGACCCGCGCTCATATCTGCTCGCTTTTTTTGCTGACCCGACTGTGCGAAGACCGCACCCGGTGCCTCCCGCCGGGGACGCTGGATGGTCGTTGCGAGGAAGGCGCTCACGTGCGATCGGGGTTTTCTGTCCCCGCCAGAAAAATTTGTGTCGGACTATACAGTTTTTCTGTTAACAAACAGATCATGACGAATCTACACTAACACGTTCCCAAACCCCGCGCAACTAATTTATCTGTTTCCGCACAGTACTCCAAGGAGTGTGCATGTTGCGGCAATCAGGCACACTTTCTCACATCACCTGGTAGTACTACCGAAACCCGACCTTCCCTCAATTCCAACCTTTTCCCTGAGGTGGCGCCTCGGCGACCAGACTATCTTGAGTGACCGAGCATCTATCGGCCCGATACCCATAGACTTCCCGACTAGGAACCTACCCCACAATATATTTTTGCTTAAAAAGTTCATTCTCTCTCTCTCTTTCTCGTCGGGGTAGGATATCCATGTCGCTACTCGTAACTGTCCACTTCCTTTTCTTCTCACTGTATATATTATTTCACCGCACTGGTTCATTCGCTGCGGCTCGACCAAGACGGCAGCCGTCGACGAGGGGAGTGTAAAGAGAAGATAAAAAAATGGACAGTGACACGTAGTCCCTTGGGCATCCTACACCGACGACAATCAGGACGGGTGGCACAGATTAGGATATTTCTAGTTAATTATTTTTATTATTATTTACAGATACTGCAGGTCAATACTCTGACCCAATTAGGAGGGGCTTATAGAAAACATAGGAATGAAACGAGTAAGAAAGGGAACACAGGCAATAAATATATCAGAAACAAGTCATGGTACCCTGCATCTTATACACATGTATTACAAAAGCAACACGACAGAACGCATTAATTTGAAAAAAGATGACGCTATAACGCTTGTGCAAAATCTTTTGCTTTTAAAACATCAAAAGGTAAAGAATTAGAGTCTGCAACAGTCCTGGGGAAAAAACTGTTTTTGAAGGCATCTGTTCGAGCGAAAATAGGTGTCAATACGAATTCATGAGTGCGTCTCGTAGCCGTAGTTACACGTGGTTTAACGCTGCCGGGAAGAGGTATTTTTATTTTGCCTGACAAGCAATCATGCAGAAATATCAGCCGACTGACCCGTCTGCGATCATCTAACGTTTTATTATTATTTTCTTTCATCAGAAGAGATGGTGAGTCATGCCTGCGGTATTTCCTGTAAATAAATCGGACGGCTTTTCTCTGCACCTTCTCTAACTGAGAAATGTTTTTTTAGTAAAGGGACCCCAAACCATTGAAGCATATTACAACTTCGCTCGAACACATGCATTGTACGCCATTAGCTTAGTGTTTGCTGGAGCATTTTTGAGCTTTCGCCTCAGATACCAGAGCTTACGAAGAGACGATATACAGATATCGGATACATGATCGGACCAATTGAGTTTACAAGATAGGGTAACACCAAGGTGGCGCTATCATGACATGAGCCATATTTAAATATGGTTCATGCCATCTGTCCTGCGCCCACGTAACATCTTTGATGGCGTCTGATAGTTCATCCCCAACCTGGCCCACATCGCACCGTCATTGCCTTGGCCGCACCAGCCACGCCGCGACCAGCCCTCGACGATGTCCCCCGTACCGGGTACCCTGCGCGCAATCAGATGATCAAGAACAGCCTACACAAGACAAGATGTGACCAGCCGATCATACCGGGTACCGAGCCCTCTCGTCGGACGTGGTTTGGAGCCCTTAGCGCTTCGTCATTTGCCGCGGTCATCACTGCTACAATTCCAGTGTTTTTAACAATTCCATCATATTCTCCAGCGGGGCCAAGAAATTCTTCACTGTTTATTCTCACAATCGCATGTCTCATATTCCCCGCACCCGGCATCCTACCACAGCTTATACCTGGATTGTCGCCTTCAACTGGTGGTGATGACACGGGACTCATATGTGCGCAATGTCGCACAGCGCCATGATCTAAAACAGACGGCGGCGGAGAAAACAGGGCTGGCGCGTACCTTATGCGGGCTCTCCCATGGCCGATATGTACGTACTGTAAATACGTCGCTAGCACTTTTTTGCAAATATAGCTCACTCCTGCTCAAACCATGGATCGTGTCAACTCTCTACCGCCACACAACAATACCGCCCTTTAAACGCACTCAGCAGAGCAGCGCAGCTGCCAGCTGAACTACTGAGCGGTTAAATACGTTTTTCGGACGTTCCAGAAACCGTGGCCTTAAGCCAGCGCTTGCAACGACGAACGTTGGAACGGACAAGGGAGCGATTAGAACAGCCGGCGGCTACGTGGATCATCTCGTGTGGTACACCAATCCTGACAGCCTACAAAAGGACTTCGCCCTTTTTGGACTGCCGCACACGCACTCAGCAGCAGCAGCGGAGATGTCAGATGAACGACTGAGCGGCTGAATACGTTTTTCGGACGTTGATGGTGGGTCTGTTCTTCTAGCCTCTTGAAGGCCTTTTTTGTTCTGTTACGCTTCCTGCTGCTGCTGGGTGCACTTTGTGAGCGGGCTTTGGAGTGTATGCGTGCTAGGTTTTATTAGTGACATGTTCTTCAAGATTCATGAATCGGAGCCATAGCTACTATGTTCGAAATGCAAATGTAGTTATCATATTGGCTGATATTTGGTGTTTACTGACAACACTTACAAAAATAAATACACGGCTGCTAAGAAATCTTAGAAATGCGTAACGTTCAAAGCGACGACGCGTGCCGCACAATCCGCGGAAGTGCAGAATGGGGCAATGGAAAAGAAGTTTGCCTCAGAGCAGACGGAAATTCACCATCATCATCATCATCACCACCAGCTTACCTACGCCTACTGCAGGGAAAATGTCTCTCACATTATACGCCAATTATCCCTGTCCTGTACGTGCTAACAGCGACCAATTTATCCCCGCAAACTTCTTGGTCTCATCTCACCATCTAACATTCTGCCGCCACCTGCCACCCTTGCCTTCTCTAGGGATCCACTCTGTTACCCTTAATGACCAACGGCTATCTTGCCTTCGCATTACATGCCCTGCCCACGTCCATGACGTCTTCTTAATTTCTACTAATGTGCCCTTCACGCGCGTTTGTTCCCTGACCCACTCCGCTCTCTTGTTGTCCCTTAATGTTACACCTATCATCTTCCGTTCCATTGCCCACTGAGTCGTCCTCAATTTAAGTTGAACCCTCTTAGTGAGCCTCCAAGTTTCAGCCCCGCACGTGAGGACAGGTCATACGCCTCCTTCGTCAGGGAGAATGGTAGGCTGCCATTGATTATCTGAGAATGCCTGCCATATGCACCCCACCCCATTCTTATCCTTCTGATTATCTCTGCCTTATGGTTGGGATCCGGGGTACCAACTTCGGTCAAATCAAATCGAACATTTTGTGATGCTTTCTCCCGAAAACTACAAACGTATAGCTTAAGAAGAACCGCCTAATAAAGTGAGAGAATTCAGACCAACTACGGTAGACAAAAGCTAAAGCACCGTATTCCTTAGTTTTTAAATTCAAACACCATTGCCACCAGCAGAGCGAATGAAAGTAGATCATCACCAATTTTCAAACAAAGATACACGCTTATCTCCTCACGCTTCAAACATAGTATATTTTTTAAAGATTTGTGCATCTCGCGTACCTTTGCGGAAACGCACTGTGCCTTAAATTCTTTCAAATAAGGTATTATCCTTTTTCACTTGTTCGCAAATTTTCACTTTCTCACAACTGTTCACAAGAATGGTCTTGGTTTTCAGGGCATTTTAAATGGCTTTCCTGTGTAAAGCGTGCATTTACAGTGTGTAATTATTTCTCATCATTTCTTTCTTATATATCTATACTTATCCTGGTATTCTGAGTTCTTCCTCCACTCGAGCGTCCTGTGGAAGAGATCCTTAAAATCAATTGTCCCATTCATAAGCATTGCGGAATACTCCCCTTAGCCGAGTGGAGGGAGCAAATGGAGTGGAGGAGGGACTCAGAATACGGTCCTTATTGTATTGGCACGAAGCAAAGGACGACGCAGTTGTCTTGAAGGAGAAACAAGTTTATTGGAGCGAACTTGTGCTCCCCTAACAACTCAAAAGAATGCAGAGGCGGCGAAGCAGCGGTCAACAAAGTGACTTGCGCAGGCGAGTGTCGTCGAACTGAATGCCGCGGCGTCCGCTCTGCAGGCTTTTAAATGCAGAGCATTTCTTAGCCTCGCCTCTTCCTGCGTCGGACGGCGTCCACAGCTCCGCGTCCGCAGCAGGTGCGCGCATGCGTCGTAGTCAGCCCGTTCGCTCGTCACCCCCGGAACGCTCTGTCGCGGTCTCGGCCACGGCCGGGCTGGAGGAGCGGCGGGCGCGCACTTTCATATGAAAGTGCGTGCTCGCCGCTCCTCCAGTCCGGCCGTGTCTCGGCGTAACAGGTGCGTGATAGCAGCGCGGTGGGGCGTAGAAGAGCGCGCGCTGCTTGCGCATGCGCGCTCTCCCCCCCGTACCGCTCTCCCTCTACTGCGCGCGCTGCAAATATAAAGCCGCTAGCGGTCGCTCGTGCTTCAGTCACTGCGTTGCTCCTTCCTTCCTTGGTTGACGCTCGCTCCCACGTTTACTCGTGTCTGCTACTCCAGCATCACGGAAGAAGCGATGGAAGCAACACTGCCTTCAACCAGTACTGAGGCCCCAATGCCCTGCATTTACTCGTGTTCCCCTCGCGGGAAGGAGCGGGAATTTTTTATCTTTCGGCGCGAGTGTTTCTGGTACCGTCGATTCCCATCCAGAAAATTGTAGATCACATACGATTATTCTGGGCTAGCGACGTTAGGGGCGAAACAGTTTTGCTTATCTGAATGTGATAGCCCGTGCGGCATAAAATAAAGAATGGAAGACGCGCTTTGCTTGGAAACGCAGATAACATAGCCGGGCGCGGCCCGGCAGTAAAAACAAACAATAAATAAGCAAGCCCATACATGATTCGCGGCATTACCCCCCTTTTAAAAGCGCATCGACCCGATGCTAAAATAAAAGACAGTCCGAACAAACAACAACAACAAAAAAAAGTCCGTCATCTTGCATAGTAAGGTTTCAAGCGAACCACGCGGACGACTTCGGGCCGCGTGCGTCGTCGTGATGTTCCGGAATCACCATCGGGGATCACCTCGTAGGTAGTTGGCCGACACGTCGTAGAATTTGGTAGGGTCCGAAATATCGTCGCAGAAGCTTCTCACTGAATTCCGCCGTCAGTCGGATGGGAGTCCACAACCCAAACACGGTCCCCGGGGTGGTACTCGGTCGTCTCGGCGTCGGAGGTTGTAGCGCCCGGCATCCACGAGCTGCTGGCGCGTTGTACGAACTTCGAGCCAGCTGGCGGGACTCCTCCGCACGCTGAAGGTATCCTTGGACGTCCGGTGTTGAGGTCGTCGTCTTCTACGTGCGGAAGCATGGCGTCGAGCATCGTAGTTGGCCGTCTTCCGTAGACAAGCTCGAACGGCGTCAGCTGCGTCGTCTCCTGGATAGCCGTGTTTGTACGCAAACATGACATACGGGAGCACTTCGTCCCAAGTCTTATGTTCAACATCAACGTACATTGACAGCATATCTGCGATTGTCTTGTTCAGCACGTTCTGTTCGTCCGTCGTCGTTTGGGGTGGTACGCCGTCGTTCTTCTGAGATCCGTGTTGCTGTAGCGTAATATTCCTTGCATCAGCTCCGCAGTAAAGGCCGTTCCGCGGTCCGTGATTAGGACTTCCAGGGGCTCCATGTCGCCAGCACAACTTGGCTTATGAAGAACTTTGCGACTTCCTGTGCAGTGGCCCTCGAAGAAGCGGCGGTCTCTGCGTTAGCGCGTCATGTAGTCTGTCGCCACGACAATCCACTTGTTCTGTGATTGTGATGATGGGGAACGGTCCTAGAATGTCCATTCCAATCTGTTGAAAGGGCGTCGACGGGACGGCGATCGGTTGCAGAAAGCCGGCGGGTCGTGTCGGCCGGCGGTTCTTCGTCGCTGGCAGTCACGGCAACTCCGAACGTAGAGGGTGACGTCGGATGTAAGGCGGGGCCAGAAGTACTTCGCCTTGATTTTTGTAATAGTGCGAGCTGTGCCGAGATGTTCGGAAGACGGGTCGTCGTGGCACGCTTCCAAAATTTCGTCACGGAGCTCTGCAGGGATGACAAGTAGTTAATGCGTTCTCGTTCCGGGGCTTAAATTCTTCTTCACGAGGACTGAGTTTTTCAGGCTGAATGCTGTCAAGTTCCGCTTGAACGACCTAGGTACGGCGACATTTCGTCCTTCGAGGTAGTCGATCGTGACGCGCAAGTCGGGGTCGGCACGCTGCTGGGCGGCTAGGTCGCTCTCCGTAACGACTCCGAATAACGCGCTGTCTTCATCGCAGTCTAGTGGTGACGGGTCGACGGGGGCGCGGGACATGCAGTCCGCGTCGGAGTGTTTCCTGCCAGATTTGTAGACGATTGTAACGTCGAACTCTTGCAGGCGCAAGCTCTACACCGCCCAAGACGGCCAGAGGGGTCCTTCAAATCAGCGATCCAACACAGCGCATGGTGGTCTGTGACAACCTTGAATGGTCTACCATATGCCGTATGGGCCGAAATTTTATGTGGACCCATATAATTGCGAGGCACTCTTTTCAGAGGCTGAGTAATTTTCCTCCTCCTTCGACAGACCACGGCTTGCAAATGGCGATTACTTTTTCCCAGCGCTTTGCTTTTGGACGAGAAACCGGCACCCAAGCCTATATCGCTGGCGTCGGTGTGCATTTCTGTTTCGGGCGTTTTCGTCGAAATGAGCGAGCACGGGAGGGCTTTGCAGGCGTTTTTGCAGCTCAGCAGAATGCCTTTCTTGGTCGTTTCCCAGCTAAAAGGCGTGCTTATCCTTCGTCAACCGTGTGAGTGGCCTCTGCAATGCGGGTGAAGTTTGCGACGAACGCCGAGTAGCGCACAGTCCGAGAAATCTTCGCACGCCCTTCTTGTCTTTCGGCCTTGGGAAGTTTCCGCAATGGCCGAAGTTTTTCCCGGGTCAGGTAGGACTCCCGCGGCGTTGGACGACGTGGCCCAAGAACCTTCAGCTCCTCATACGCGAAACGACACTGTTCAGGCTCAGCGTTAACCCACGATGTACGAATGGCCTCGAGTAACAGACTACAACCTTGCAATGTGTTCGTCGAAATTCTGGGCGAATACCACAAACGTCGGTCGAGTATACGAGGCAAGTGTGCCACTTCAGGCCAGCTAGCACAGTGTCCAGACTCTCTGAAACGTTGCTGGCGCCGTGCACAAGCCCAAAAGGCATCACCTTGAACTCGTATAGGCCGTCCGTGGGTTATAAACGCAGTCTCTCTTCGGTCTCTCTCCTCGTCCACTTCAATTTGCCAGTAGCCGGTCTTCAAATCTATCGATGAGAAGTACTTGGCATGGCAAAGGTGGTCAAGGGCGTCGTCGATTCCGTGGCACGGGATACACGTCCCTTTTTGGTGATTTTGTTTTGTCGCCGGTAGTCAACGCAGAACCTTAATGTGCCGTCTTTTTTCTTTACGAGTACGACCGGCGCAGCCCAGGGCTTTTCGATGGCTGTATAATGTCGTCGCTGAGCATGTCGACTTGAGTCCGGATGGCTTCCCGTTCGTGGGGAAGAGACGCGGTATGGTGACTGTGGGTTAGGTCGGGCTCCATCTTCAGTTATAATACGGTGCTTCGCTAGGGGTGTCTGACGTAATTTTGAACTCGACGAAAAACACTCGCTGTAGCGACGCAGCAAAGCCAATAATTTGTTTTGTTGTTCTTCCGGTAGCGCCGGATTCACGTCGAAGGGGTGCGGAAGCTTGAAGGTGTCATCGGGTGTGCGTCAAAGTCGGCGACCGCGATCACGTCACTTGCTTCTTGCGTTTCTTCGAGGAACGCAATTGCAGCTCCTTGTTTAAAATGCTGGTACTCTTCGTGTAATTAGTGACCAAAACGTGAGATGGGAGTTGCTCAAAGTGCGCAATGCCTCTTGCGACGGAGACACCGCGGGTCGAGAAAGCAACCTTCGATCACTCTCTACGATAGCGTCGATTATCAGAAGCAGCAATCCCACAGTAGACGGCGATCATCAAGCTTGCGCGGGGGTGGCAGGTGATGTGATCGTCGGCGATCCTGACAGCAGCACGGCGATCGGGGTTCGGCTGCGGCGTCGTGGAGTGATAGGAGGAAAAAGTTATCGACTTGGTCTGCAGATCAATTATTGCGCCCTTGTCCGTCAGAAAGTCCATTCCGGGAATTACATCGCGGGAGCAGTAGGCAAAATAACGAACTCAGCAGGGTACGTGGTGCCGCCTATGGTGACACGTGAATGGCACGTTCCACTTGGCGTTACGAGATGGCCTCCTGCTGTGCGTATATGCGGACCGTCCCATGTTGTCGTAACTTTCTTCAGCTAATACGCGAAGGAGCCGCTCATTACCGAGTAGTCGGCTCCCGTGTCGATGAAGGCGACTACCTCAAAGCCGTCGATGGACAACTGGACGTCGGACGCCACTTTCCTGGAGTTTTTGGCGCGTCGGGGCGTTTTATCTCGGCTTGTACGTGTTGACGGTCGGGCAGGCACCATGCGTCGTCATTCTCGTCATCTTCTCAGCGGCAGGCTCTGTCGTTTCGGGTAGGCGTCGCGTCGTGTCGTCGTCGGGTTCTGGAGTCACGTCCCGGTTAGATCGAGTCGTTGGCTGCAGGTACGGTGTTCGGTGCGGCCATGCGTCGTTGGAGGATTTTCGTTTTTTCGCCGTTCTGCAACTTCACCTCCAGAAGTTGCTGCTTTTAGTTTCCCCCGCGTGGGCTGGGGGACCTTCCACGTGAGAAGTCAGCGGGTGGTATGGCGGTTTGGCGACATGGTACCGGTAGGGCGACGGCGAACGGTTGAAGCAGGGCAAGGCTCCTCGGTTGCGTGTTAGGACAGGTATTCGTCGATCTCAGTAACGGGCCGCTGGCCGGGTCGGGGGCGTGGTGCGTCGACGGAGAAGCCTCCGCACCCCAAGGCCTCTGTGTAAGGGCAAGCGACCGGTCAGATGTGGGCGGGCCTCATCACACGCAGTGGTAGTACAGCGGGCCGATTATCGGGCGTTCGCCACCCGCTCGGTCTTCCTTGGCGTCTGGTATTGGTCCTACAGGGCGGTCGGACGGGCGGCATTGGACGGCGGTATGGCTGGGCCTCTTGCGCCGGGTTGGAGCAGGGGCGGGGTTGACGACAGAGCTGCGGAGTAGATCATCGCTTGGGGCTGACGGGGTGCTTCTGAAGGCATAGAAGTTCCCAGCGCCTGTTGAACCTCTTCACGGATGACGTCAGTCGAGAAGCCACTTGAGGTTGCGGCGTTGTTGGAAAAAGCTTCTGAAGCTCCTCCTTGACCACTGCTCGAATGGTCTTCGCGCAATGTATCGGAGCTTGCAGTTGCGGCACCGATGGTCTCCGAGAACAGGGCGTTGACAGGGGTGGTCGTATTGCTCGTTCGAATTTCTAGCGTCTTCTCCATCGGGACCGCCTCAGACGCGAATTCAGCCACCGTCTTCGGCGTGTTACGGGCTAGACAAGCAAAAAGCTTTTGCTTCACTCCTCGCATTATAAACCTGAGCTTCTTTTCTTCGGTCATTTCGGGGTCCACACGGTAAAAAAGTCGCTTCATCTCCTCAACGAAAATCACGACACCTTCGTTGGGGTGCTGCGTTCGAGTTTCAAGCAAAAGCGCAGCTCGCTCTTTTCTCACAAACGGTAGTGAAGGTCTTAAGGAACTCCCTTTGAATTGAGTCCAGTCGGTCAAAGACCCTCTCATGGTTCTCGAACCAAGTTCGAGCAGCATCTTCTAAGTAAAAGAAGACATGCCGGAAAGTTTCTTCGTCGTCCTACCTGTTGAAGATGCGGACGCGCTCCAGCTTCTCCAACCATTCTTCGGGGTCTTCAGCGGGGGCTCCCCGGAACGATGGCGGTTCCCGGGCTGCTGCAGGACGATTGGCGAGGTTGTTTCTTGCACCATGGTGTTGGTTGCAGCGTTCCTTTTCTTGGGCCCTTCTGGCAACAAACCGAACTCGGGTAGCAATCCTTGCAGTCAGGCGGCTTTCTCTGTTGGGCTGCTTGGCGGCTTCCAGATGTCCGTAGAGAGCATAAAGGGTGAGTACCCAGCACCTCCACCAGATGCCACGAAGCCAAGGACGACGCAGTTGTCTTGAAGGCAGAAACAAGTTTATTGGAGCGAACTTGTGCTCCCCTAACAACTCGAAAGAATACAGAGGCGGCGAAGCAGCGGTCAACAAAGTGACTTGCGTCGGCCAGCGTCGCAGAATCGAATGCCGAGGCGTCTGCTCTGCAGGCTTTTTATCTTTCGGCGCGAGTGTTTCTGGAACCGTCGATTCACATCCAGAACATTGCAGATCACAGACGATTATTCTGGGCTAGCGACGTTAGGGCGAAACAGTTTGCTTATCCATAGCCTCCTTTATAACGGCTTGTGCCTGCTCAGTGCCAGAAATTCTGCTGTTCTCTCTGGTGGCGCCCTAATCCCAGGTTGTCCTGTGTTGGCGAGGGCACAGTAAACATTTGTCTACACACCTGGCAACGATGGGTGGTTTAAAAAGAAGTTGTGAAGGCCCTATGCAAACAAAAAATACAGGTGTGTAAAGGTGACTCTGGCTCTGAAATTCACGAGGCCGAAAATAAAACCATCTAGCTAGGGTGACGCTAGAACTTACCATTGTAATTATAAAAGAGATGATCTTTCTCGGGCTATCTTGTTCGTTCGTAAATAATTTAACGCAAAAAAAATTTTCTGCGTTTCCCTCGATTCAGCCAGAAATGTTACGGGTGAGTTTACTAGTGGGTTTGTGACCCACTGGGAATTGATCGGTTATTCGATATGTGATTGGTGAGGTAAGAAGGAATGTACCGGGGAGAAGTAGCGAGAGAAACAAGCTAAGTGCATGCTGAATGTTTATCCTAAGCGTATATAGGGGCTCTCAATTACTGACATCGCCTTGAGCTAAAGTTTGAAGTCGTCATTCTTTGCGGAGCAGCCAGGCTTTGCCGATTTGCGCGATGGCAACATTTCCTGGAGCAGCAGCGACGGAGAAATAGGGAAGGGATGGAGGAGGGTGGGCGCGTACTTTTTTGGGGACCCTAAAAAGTATTAGCCGCAGAACAAGACTTAATGGACTCGTAAGTAAAAAAGAAGGAAGCTCAACTGTTTGGACTTCTTCAAACAAAATTTAATGAGTATGACTCAATTATCACTAAACATCGAATCTAGAATCATTATTTCTCACTTATCAACTTTTCACTTATCAGCGGGAGGAAAGTTAACTGGCTCTTATCGCAGTGACAACCATTAGGTCATGCATACATTTTGTTGGGAAACTGCCGTAGCGAACCAAAAAGGGCGAGCGTGCAGGCGGAAACAGTACACTGAACGCAGTTTAGTAGGTTTGCGACGCTACCCATAACGCTTTGGTCTTTATTACTGGCTCATGAAGTTCAAGCTTGCCGTTTTGCGGACTTTTGTAGCTGGAAGACGGCTTCGTGTAGCAGACGACGCCGAGTTGCGTTTCAGTTCACCTCTGCCTGAAACAGTAGTTCGCATCGGCATGGCCATCGATAAACCTGGGAACTTGGCGCCCCCACAGTGAAAGGGCTGCTGCAATGGGTTTCAGGGCGATAGAGCAGGCACAGTAGGTTATATAGGAGGCTATGGCTTATCTGAATGTGATAGCCCGTGCGGCATAAAAATAAAGAATGGAAGACGCGCTTTGCTTGGAACGCAGATAACATAGCCGGGCGCGGCCCGGCAGTAAAAACAAACAATAAATAAGCAAGCCCATACATGGTTCGCGGCAGTATTTTCACTCCATTGAATGAATGTATTTATGCTTTAGACAAACATACTGAGGTTTGTGCATTATTGTGGTCTGGGCGGGCCCCGGTGCATTGTTAGGCATTAAGTTGCCTTTTCCCCACCCGTTCCATTGAACCACTGGATAAGTGATGTATGCTTGAAATGCTAATGAATAAAGTTAAAACTTCAAACTAGTTCGTGCAATGACTTATGTCAAGCTGAACGTACGGGCCCCTCACACACACCGCTAAAGTTACCATCCCACATATCGTCAAATTCCGGGTATCTGGAAAGCCTTTCTACGACGCAAACTGCGCCACTTAGTTCTGGATGTCTTTTGTAAGACGAACTTACGGAGTTCGATAGAGCGGCGTTATATGCCAAAATCTTTGTTTAAACGGCTTTCGATAAAATATCTTGAAAACGCAGTTCGTTAAACTGGCATTCGATGAAATTTCCAGAAACCAGCGTTGCATACCTATATCGCGTCGACGCTATAAAAATGAGTCACTTGATCAGCGCATCTCCGTTATTCAGGGCAGCGCATCTACGGAAAACACTTATGTTGGAAGAAAGTGCGCGTAATAATAAAAAAACACACACACAGTGACGTAAACGATTCCGCAGCTGCAGTCAGCGTCACTGCACCGCCTTATGCGGGGTGTACCGCAAGCCGCAGCTGCTGCCAGTTTGTTGTGTTCTCGCAACGCATCACAATTCCTTTCCATTAAACAATCTTATATGTGGTGAGATCACGGCGTGTTCGTATATCTCCGTCGCTTTTTCGAAGATGACGCAAGCTGGGCATAGAGGATACTCTGATGAAAAAATTATCGACACAAAATTCGAACGGTCTAGAAGTAACCTCCGTGGAAGCATCGGCCAAGAAAAGGCCCAGGCTATGCACGAGGGCAGCCTAATTTTATAAGATCCCACACTAAATAAAAAAAAAAACTTCTGTAAAGCAAACTTCAGCGAAACAATATACTACAAACAATATACTACAATCAGCCCTTTAACGCTCAGGTACAATAAGAATAAAGAGAGAACAGTATTTATTCATTCGCACTCTACTAGCGACCGGACTTGCTGTTTATTCACATTGCAGAGATAATACTACACCCGAACTATTAATTTCATTGATTGTGAGGACAATGTAAAACAATCATGCATGCGAACAAACAAAACAATACTCCACAGAAAGTTTAAAGGCCAAAACATTGCATTGCTGGGTAGCTAGCAACATCTTGAATTTCGGAATGTAGCTTTAATTACTTTATAAAAAATTCCAATCAGGGGTGGTTTAACGGACCGAGGCTACACCTGGGCTGTGCTACGCACCCTAGTGGAGCGCTTCGGCGTAATTGTAACCACCTCGGGATCTTCAAGGGGCGCGTAAAACTCAACACAGGATGGTTTTCGGTTTTCGACTTCATCAGAATAAAAAGCCCACCCCGGCCGGAAATAAAAAACAAAATCTGTCTGCAAAAACAAACTTCCTCGTGTCAAATTTTCAAGGGCTGCTTCCTTGAACCCCTGAATGCATGATGTTTTCGATTCAGGACCTATTGCAGAACCGTTCGAAGGGTCTCCTGGCCATGAATGGGGCCTTTCTAACGACATTCAGTGATATAAATTTTTATTGGATAGGCACGTTCTGCGTTAATAATAGGCAAATTTCTAAGTTACGAATTCAGAACTGAGTGTTGGCACGAAGGCCAGTGACGCAATGGGCTCTTTCGCAAGGAAATCACTGAAACGTTTTTACACCAATGGTTAGAGCCGCACAATTGCAGTGTACTCACTGTCGGCACACAGTCGCTGCTTAAGCTATCAAAGCAGCTGGCTAAAAAAACATTAATCGAGGCCAGAGGCAGAGTTTTTGTCTTTACACCGTTTTCGGTCACTGCCGAAATTCATCGGGTAATTTTTTTTTTTGCGAAGGTGAGCGAAATAAACAAGCCTGAACATTTGTTTCATGGTGTTTTCCTGTTTGTTGAGATTACCTCCTTGTCGGATTACGAGTCATTTGGCCGAAAATTGTTTAGCGACAACACGCATCCTTAATGCCCATGTGTGTGGATGTGGGTGTGAGGTGTAAAATGGTAGAATATCCAAGAAAATTACCATCCTATGATATATTAAAATTTAGTTGAGAAGGACTTGTTAGAGGGCGATTTGGAGCATCTTTAACGTAAAGTAAGAACTGCGCAAATTTAGACGGCCACGAAAAGCAGAGAACTTAGGATAGGCGCAGTCCTGAGTACACAGTACTCCCCCTTACCCATGTACTCCGCTTTTTGTGGCCGTCTCAATCTCCGCAGTTTTTACTTTATTACGATTCAGTAAACTGCCAGATTGAATAATCCCGGAATGGTTTGCCGAATATACTTCGAAGGTTATTTCTAGTTGCTGGTGTTTTAGTTCGAAAAACACACGTATTAACAGAACGTTTGGTTTCTATGCCGCCAGGCTCCGATAATATTTATACTTAATTACGACCCTACAATCCAGTCGCACCGACTAGAGAATAAAATATACAGTAGGGTTGTGAACAGATTGATGACTTCTGCAATAGCGCTGCGTGTTTTAGTATTTTTGGAGGGTTCTTTGAGCAGTTACAATGGTATTTTTCTCACGTTATTTTACTTAAGAACGCAAATTTATTACTATGAGCTGTTTACCCCAGTAGAAAAAACATTTCAACAGCGTTTTTCTAACTATCCTTTACTTAAGCCGTTTCTAAATAAGTATGCTTTATTATTTTTTGAACATAATTATAAAATGCTGTAGCCTTACAGTAGGCAGGGGCGCCGCCCTAGGCGCTTGTTGCGGTAATATAATGAAACCGTTGCAGATGAAGTGGAGGCATTGTGGACAAATTGCCGCCACCAATACCGTTCACACTCACAGTGTGTAAAGTAATTCTAGATCTAGCAGGGTAAATATTACTCCTCATATAATACATTGTCTATCACTTGGTCTGTAGGTCTGAACACATACATACCCAGAATAGCCTGAACTGCCTTAGTATGCTTGACATTTCGCATCCCAAAAAAGGTTTCGTTCATTCAAAACACGTCATGTGAAGATGCTAAAATGTAATGCCGATATAAAAACAGACGCGAAACTGGTGAGCGAGCTTATCGCCCAGCTCATTTGGTGCCACGTTTCCTCCCTATGGGTAGGTGCCGACAAATGTGGCCTCCAGCAAACACCGAGATTCTTTGATGGCTTTCTTATTTTACCTTACCCTGCACTCTTCATTTCACCCCACCCCAAACAGGGCGCTCGTGCCCCTTCCGATAATAAAGTGATTTCGGTTACATTTTTTGCAAAACCAGTTTGACTATATTTGGCTGACGGTACTGATTGTTCTATTGTTTGGTACCTACACAACGAAACTAATGACACCATTGCTCACTTCGTAATTTAGATGATGTGAATATATGCACCCATCTTTGAGAGTTTTTACGCCAAAAAGTATGCTTTTAAAACCAAGAATTGAGTGGCGAGGAATCAGGTTCTAGGTTTTTGTTAATGAACACACTTTTCCGGTCTTCAAGGTTACAAGGAGAAAGACATGTTTCACAATACCGAGAACCATCTGCGGAAATTCATGCAGTGGTAAACCGTGTTAGATTTTTGGCCTTTTTATGACCATGGCATGCTGTGCTAAGAGCCACTTAAGTACCCGTGCGCAGTAAAAGTGCAAGAACTGAGCCATACCAAAACTCCTTGCTCAATTCGGGTATCTGCCTGTCCCAGACGAACCAGAAATCTAGGACCCCGTGCAGAAGTAGCAGCAAGGGCCGCCGTTTGTCTTCGCAGCCTCTCGTTACGTAATGCACTGTTATATTCTGAAAGAGAACAGGGTTTGCAACGAATTATTAAAACCATTTGACGCCTTAAAAAAAGCGAAATACGATTTCAGCCCTCCTGTTATGCTAATGTGCTAGTAGCGTTCGAATCCTCATTCGTGTAAATAGTACGCTAACTTTTGTGCAGCCATCATAAAATTGAAAACAATTATTGTAAAAACCAGTAAACAAACAACACAGGCTGTTCAATCGGATGTACAACTAATTAAGTTAGTTGAGCATGCTTAGTTAGTATGAGGAAAAAATAATAGAAGATACAACATGAAAATGGAATACAGTAAACAAAACAATTCTTTTAGGAATATTGAGAGTTGAATAATTGATGTTATAAATTCCAGTTAGTACTTAATCATGTACTTTCGAAACGTTATTCCAAGTACGTTGTAATAATCGGATGCATGCATTAGGTGAGTCTACCTGGGTGCTACGGTTTTCGACGTCTCTATCTTTTATAGCAGGGAATTATACTTGCTTAACGGTCATCCACTGGTAGTTCCATTGATATATTACACGGCCGATTTATTATAGCGTACTAACCTAGTACTTAGTCGTTTATTTAGAGAAGTGTTCCAAGAAGCAGTGTTACGCGATGTGGGACGTCGTGTCCCACAGGATGCGAATAGCATACACCTAGGGGTCCTGCAACATTGTGCGTAATGTGGCGAATGAACCATGGAATATTTTTGTAGCATTTGAACATGCATGTAGATACACTGTTAGACAGGGTCATCATAATGGTATACGCATGTTATTCAACAATGAGCTCAATACGAAGCTGACGACGGCAAGCAGAAACTTGGAAAGGACTACACAAGCTTGTCAGGAACCATTTAAAAAACCACGTAAAGATACCTCTATCAGTTGTGATGTGACCAAAATATTGACAGGAAGCAGGCAGTAAGTAACAGAATGAGACTTTTTCAAAGGTATGCGCAAGAGGGAACTGCACTTGGCCGTAAAACGCACCGAAAAGCTGAGAAGGACCGCAAACATCGACAACGAGAGGTCTGGAAGAGCGCTTTGAGAGAAAGCACACTTATGTCTCATACTATGTACAGTGCGGTCCATTGTTAAAGGGAACCACCGAGCGCGTGGCCGCTGCCCTGCGCGAAGCGTCAGGGCAGAGAAGTGGCGAGAATTGGCGGCAGTCGGCCCATGCGCACTGGCCGCACGATGCGGGAGAAACCACTGTGTCGTCTGCTACGGTGCCCCGTCGTGCCGCTCAGCATCCTTCGAGTGCGACATTATACGGCGGAGGGCCATAGCAGACGACATAGCGGCTTCTCCCACATCGTGCGCTCACTGCGCATGGGCCGACTGTCTCCGATTCTCGCCACTTCTCGGCCCCGACGCTTCGCGCAGCGCAGCGGCCACGCGCTCGATAGTAATAGTAATATTTAGTAATATTTATTAGTCATACAGAAGTCATGTACATAATCAGGCCTACCTAAGCCGCAACGGGCTTGTCAGGCAGAGCCTGGCAGGCGACAAGCGTTAAAAAAATTATATCTGTTACAGTACGCAGTACCAACCAAGAACAGATAACCATGCGGTATTCCCGAAATCTCTGGAAAGCACTAGCGCATGCGCCTTAAAGCCTTTTTCAGTTTATATTTCGAAGCATGCGCAAAAAAGTCAGATGGCAAAGTGTTAAATATAGCTGGCACATAATAACGGCGTGTTCTTTTCCCGTACCTTGTGGAACAACGAGGAATTGCGTAACGTTGCTTCGGTCTCAGGGACCGAGCAGGAGTGTAACACGTTTTGAATGTATTAATCCAAAAATGTTTTAAGATAACGGTTTCATTTAGGAGCGAGGTAAAATCGGGCAACATGAATGTTTTGAATACATTGTCATCTTTCTCCATACACAAGTCATATGCAATGGTACGCAGCAAAAAACGCAAAATGGAATTGACTCGCTCTATCCAACGTAAAGAACAGTGACCATATACTGTAATACCGTACCTAAGCACACTATAACAAAGGGAATGTACAATGACTTTTCGCAGCGAAAATGGAATAAATGTTCTTAATTTGTACAACAAAGATGATACAGCACGAATTTTTTTACATACATAAGCTAAGTGGGAATTCCAAGAAAGGTCGCTATCGAAATACAAACCTAAATACTTCACAGTGGACACATACTTTACAGGAATACAACTACAAGAAGAGCAGGCCGCTGAGTGTAAAAATAAAGATTGCGTTAAGTCAACTTTTTTCAATGGATTGCGAAAGCAAATCAGCTGTGTTTTTTTGGTATTAACATCAATGGAATTGGCCGTAAACCAATTCATAGTTTCCATTGCAGAAACTTGAAGCGACATTATGGCGTCAGAATGACGAGAAGCATAAGAAACAAGAACCGTGTCATCGGCGTACTGAAATATTGAAGACGATACAGAATAGGCGAGGTCGTTACCATACAAGTTAAACAGCAGAGGACTCAGTATAGACCCTTGTGGTACACCTGACCTAATAAAAGAAGCATTACTTGAAAATTTACCAATCCGAACAACCTGAGTTCTGTCAAGTAAGAAGTTTTCAAGTAGACGCAGAAAGTTGTCCCGAAAACCTAGTCTTTGTAGTTTGGTGAGCAGGAGGATATGACACACGCTATCGAAAGCTTTACTGACATCAAGAAATAATGCACAGGGGTGCGATAGTTCCCTCTAACAATGGATCGAACTGTACAGGTGCGCGAAGACGTAAACTGAGCACGGGAGCGGTGTCGGAAATGCTTTGCCGCGACGCCTAGAAACGCCGACGGGAAGCAACAAGCAGCGTTTCAGGGGTGCGTGCGCACGGCCGCCTCCGCTTTATGTGAAATCTTTAATCCGTTCCTGACACACTTTCGATAAGCCCTTTTGCTCTTTCCTTCGCATTTGGAACCACTGCGAAAGCTATAGTTATCGCCAGCACATAGCGACACTGCCTGATTTGCTCATCGCTCCAGATAGGCATTCCATTTCGGCTTTGTTTTTGTTGTTTTTTATTTGCTATCGAAAAGCGTTCATTGGTGCAACGGAAGCAACACCGCCCAACAGCCGCTACATGGCCTTAGTGACGTAATTCGAGCCGTCGAAGAACGTCAAGACCGGGAACGAGAGAAAAAAATTCCCGCGCCTTCCCGCGAGGGGAACACGAGTAAATGCAGAGCATTGGGGCCTCAGTACTGATTGAAGGCAGTGTTGCTTCCATCGCTTCTTCCGTGATGCTGGAGTAGCAGACACGAGTAAACGTGGGCACGAGCGTCAACCAAGGAAGGAAGGAGCAACGCAGTGACTGAAACCCGAGCGACCGCTAGCCGCTATATTTGCAGCGCGCGCAGTAGAGGGAGAGCAGTACGGGGGGGAGAGCGCGCATGCGCAAGCAGCGCGCGCCGTTCCACGCACCACCGCGCTGCTATGACGCACCTGTTACGCCGAGACCGCGACGGAGCGAACGGGCTGACTACGACGCATGCGCGCGCCAGCTGCTGTTGAGAGAGAGGAGGGAAGGAGAGGCGCACCTGCTGCGGACGCGAAACTGTTGACACCGTCCGACGCAGGAACAGGCGAGGCTAAGAAATGCTCTGCATTTAAAATCTTTTGAGCTAGTTTACAAGTTATCTGAATGGGCATAGAGCAGTACTTTTTGGCTGAGGTACTGTGAGGCCTCCTAAACTAAGTACTGGTATGTTGGTTGTCAACGTTCTTCAAGCATTTTAGATTTCAAGAAATGTTGAGAAAGTGTTGCATGATGATGCTTGCATTTTAATGAAGCAAGGCCAACTAGGGCAAAGAGCCCCAAAAAAGTTGTTTGGCTAGCGCAGATTAAAAGTGACTACTAAAGCTGATCAGCAACAAAGGTAAAAGCAAATAAAGACAATGTAAGTGGCTGGTGTAGAGGGCCAGGTTGTGGTTATGCATGATACGATATAAGATTCAGAAATGTACCTCCTGATAAATGCTTAAAACAAGTTAAACAGAAAACATTGCTTCATTACCTAAGAAGTGCGGTGGGTAGAGTGGGATTTGTCGTATGTAGATTTCTGTAAAGTGTCACGTTGTGTAGTGTGTAATGTCTTGCATGTGACTAGTATGTGAACTACAGATAGGCCCTCTCCACACCAGCCGCACAATGGTCTCGAAGACCCAGTGAGCAAATGTGAATGTGTTATTTAAGTGTGGCCTACCCGTAGCCTGGCTAAGGCTACTTCCGTGTGTCTGTCTTCTCTGTCTGTTATGTGTCTACCTAAGTGTGGCTTTACAGTGTGTAGCTTGTTGTCTGTGTATCCCACGCTTTCTGCCGAAATTTACCAAGAGCCCTTCGTACCAATGGTTTTAGGTCGAGGTAGGGAACATAGGGTACATCGATGGTGCTGCGGGGAGCGGCTTCAGCAGCATTCTCGTCAGCGATTTCGTTTCCCAGAATGCCGTTGTGTCCGGGGACCTGGGAAACAATTACTTTTAGTTTGGAGTTATAGGCAGACATTAGTGACCTAATTAGGCACTTGAGAACATACTTTCTTGGTTCTTTGAAGGATTGTAAAGCTCTAACTACACTTAAAGAGTCTGTAAAGAATATGGAGTGTTGCGTTATGGTTTGCTTGATGTGCTGTGGTGCAATTGAAATGCCATACACTTCTGTTGTGAATATAGTACTGTTTATATTTAATGTACTTGTGCTGTAAAAGCGAGGACCATGTACAGCACATGACACAGCCGAAGAAGACTTGGACGCATCTGTGTAATAGGCTGTGTACGGGTATTTTTCTTTCAGTTGTAAAAAATGTTCCATTATTCTCTCTTCGGGCGCGTCTTGCTTGTCAATGGAGTTAAAGGATATGTCACAACAGATTGCTGACCTGTCCCAAGGCGGGACGAAGTCGGCAATAGAGGAATTCATGCTCGCTGCAAATGAAATTCCAAGTCCCTCCCTCATGGTCTCTCACTGACAAGGAGAATGGAGCCGGTGAAGATGGGCGTGCTGCGTACAAATGAGCGGATGATATGTCGTTAAGAATAAAATTACAAGGGTTATTTTTATGGAGGTATAGCCGTATTATCAAAGTCCACTGGTGTGGCAGGGTTACTTTAATCGCCGCTCGGCTTGCGCGTCTGATTGGGTGTGACAGTTTTCAAAGTGCAGCGCTTGGCTGTACAATGGCGCTCGTTACATTGCCCTTCGCAGCGTTCAGCCGCAACCGCATCCGTCGCTTTTGATTTCGAAAAAGCTGCTTCCTTGAAAGCTGGCCATGTCGCAAGCCCTAAAGCGCAACAATCGATATCCTGCTTACTGGCGGCATAATATTGCCTGCCTACATGGTTGGCCATTGCCTGCGTTTGCGATATAACGCAAATAAACCGACAACAAAGTGATGCTGTAAAATGTAACCAGCACATTCCGAGTGGAAATGTCTAGGAAATTTATCACTGTTAAAAAAAATCTCGGTTCAGATATTAAGGTGGAGAGTTTAAAGTGACCGTTTCCTACGTTCCACTCCGGTAGCGGCGGCCCGCTCACCGCAACCGGAGCCAATGCCGTTCCAAGTCAATCTCGCCACGCATGCGTATTGGCGCTCCCGCTTTATATTGTAGCAAAACGAAATGGTCTGCTGAAACTCACTGTTTTCTTTTCTTCGGGGTAAAATTGTTCGCGCTTAAGTAACGGCTGCAACTAGTTAGCTCAGCGCTGTTCAGACCAAAGTTAAACAAAGTAGGGTTTTTGCTTCATTATTGCGTTTTGCACCCTTTGGAAGTCGCGCTCTTTGCTACTGCAGTTACCGGCGCTCTCCCCAGATGGTGCGCGGATGGTACTACAGTGTGCGCCGCTCTCGATAGATGGCGTACAATGCTGTGTGCGCGTAAATACCCTTGCGCGCGGACCACGCCAGACATCGTCACGGGCATTGCAAGGTCCTAAAGGGCTTCGTCTTTAAAACGCGCGTTGTCGAGAAAATTTTGCGTGGCAGGCTGCTAATGCTATGCGGCCCGTCAGCAGAAGTACACATCGGTGGTAGCGCTTTATAGAGCCCAAGAAGGCACGTTTTCAAGCGCCGAACTTGTTCGCCCTCAAAAGCGGCGGCTACAGTCGCGGTAACGGCTGCGAGCGGAAATATAATAACCGCCATTGCACAGCCAAGCGCTGCCTTTCGAAAACTGTCAGGCCCAATCAGACCCGCAAGCAGACCGACAATTAAAAATCACACACCTCCATGCCGTAAACGATGCCGAGGGTGCGAAGCACTCGGACGCAAGTTGTGTATTGCTTGTGTTATGAGTGTCATCGTCCATGCGTGCTGATGCACTTTTAATTTTAAATGATAATGAGGTGCAGTAAATGCACTCTAAATCACAAGCGCCACACGAAAGACAATTCGCGTCGCAGTACTTCGCACCATCGGCATTGTTCACGGCGTCTTTTTCCGCGAATTCTCGTTGGTTTGTTTAGGGTTTTTGCTTTATTTTTGCGTTTTTTACCCTTCGAAATTCGTGCTCTTTGCTACTGCAGTTACCCGCGCTCTCCCCAGATGGCACGCGGTTGGTACTACAGTGTGCGCCGCTGTCGATAGATGGCGTACAATGCAGCGCACACGTAAAGCCCCTTGCGCACGGACACCGCCAGACATCGGCACGGACCATGGGGGAAAGAATACAAGGAGGCCCTAGCATCCCAATGCATTGCGCAAAAAAGTGCAAAAGTGGCGTCGCGTCATTTTTCTTGAGCCCACGGACAATGTTGCTTACTTGTTTACAACTGCGGCGGCCAAATTAGGGCGAATAGAACGGACAAATTTTTTAAGGCGCACGGTATGTGGCTGCCTCGCTACGCTTGCAAACCAGCGCAGTCACTACGACAAACGTTTTTAGATTAGGCCAGTTTGAAAACTCTGCCGTCGGAGGCGGCCTTAACTACCCAGGCCGCAGCGGCGTTTACGTCGCGTCGAGATTGGTGGAGCGAGCCGCTGCCGCCGCCGGCGACCTGCGGGAAAATCTCCTTCGCTAGCGTTGGCGAGAGCCACAGTTCTTTGCTCAGTGTGTTTCTTCGTTGTGAAGTGAAGTGAAATTTATCGCTGCTGAGACGTAGCGCGCACAGACGGCAGTGACGTACCACCCCAAACAATGCTCCCGTCGTCTGCGTTCGCCATCCCGCGAGCCTGTTGCTATGACGACGACAAACGCTACTTTGCCAGGCTTAAGAGCTAAAAAATCGGCCTTCTATCTCAAAAACGAAGGCCGTTTTCGATGAAACTTTGGGTAGGTTAGAATGGGCAAATTGAAGGTGAAATCAACAGCTTAGAACATGACATCGCACTGAGGATTAGCACGGCGCCGCGAAGAGGCAGGGCGACGCCATGTAGTCAAATCAAACCGGAGACTGCAGGATGTGCTGTGTGCAGTGGCCTCCATTCTCAAGTCATGGCGGCGTTTCTTAGGCGGCATGCATTGCGTTTCATGATGCCGCTAGGTTTCGGCCGCTACGTTTCTCTTTCGGGCTGGCGTTTGGTTGTCCGCGGACCTGTACTTCAATGCTTCGAGCGCGATTCGTGCTAGTCTCACCAGTGCAGTGGCGCACCAGACCACTGGTAATTTTGCCATTAGCAAGTAACGTAGGAGGCCGAAAACATTTGGGCAGCACGTAGGCTTGCTTGAGTTATCACGGATGTAATAAAATCTTCTCATGAGCTTCTGTCGTGGGCAAACAATATTTTATTTGTCACTAGCAAGTTCTTTATTCATAATTCGGTGATCAATCAAGGGAGCGGCCGCGCCGACGATTTCTCAAGGATTCGTAAAATAGCTGAATGTCCACAATAGGTAGTGCTTGCGTGGCACGTGGCTGACTATAGATCTACAAAGAAGATATCAAGTAGTCAGAGGCGGAAGCATATACCAGCTCATTGCACTTTTGCGATGAGCGAGGAGCACAGGTCATCTTGTAGTTTCTTGTGAGGCTGCCTCTCGCCCTCATAAGAGTTGTATTGTGCGTACTATTTCATTCGTGGTAGCATCCCCAAACAAGCTAGAAATCCTGTCTTAGATACACGTACTGGCATGAATCTTCCATATCGTTAACAGCGGAGCAGCGATAGGCGAGGTCCCGGAAGAACTGCCTTCGTCGAGATGTGTAAATATAGGGACTTTGCCGCAAAGTCAAAGTTAGTGCTCTGTAGTTTGCAAAACACACATGCGTCTTAAAAGAAACACAGAGACATTTGCCGCTGGGAAGGTTCTATCATAACGCCGATTTTCATTTGTTTTGTAATAAATTGTTCACAGTCAAGTGGTAAACATTACAGAATGGCGGGCTGCTGTAACTGCAGAGCCGTGGACGGCGGAAGTACGTTTCCCGATACCGGGCGCCGAAACCGCTCGAACTATACTTCAAGTCTCATATACTTTTAGGAATTACGTAGTTCACCGTGAATTTATAAACGTTGTGGAATCCGACATTTTCATTGAGATGAGGCGGCCTCTGGTGCTACCACCGTACTAACCAGAAGCGATAATTCAGGGGTGCAACTGGGCCGGCACTGCAGAAGAAGGGGAATCAGTTCTTGGCTGCCAGGGTTTTTTATGTGAACTGTGCACCCTACAGCTGCAGAAGGAATAACTATGCCGGAAGACGTTCGTTTTCAACGTGGAAAACATCTAAAGATGCGTGAAAAATTGGTCTGTGGCTATCCGAGGTTGTGGGAGCGACGTTGCTACAACAACGGTTTTTTAATGCGGAGCATTCTGTGCCGTGTACGCTCACAAACCGGGACGGGGGGTAACGCCCGTCATCCACGAAACGCAGAGTTTGCGGGCGGAAGGTTCATAATACCGTAACGGGAGAGGTGGGGTAGGACGGACTTTGGAAAACAAAAAAGCTAAGGAAAAAAAAAAAATTTTAAACCAGAGTGATTTGACAAAATCAAAAGTTCTTCATAGGTGCTGGTTTTAATTATTGCCATGCGCTTTCCCTCCCAGACGGGCTTCTGTGAACCCTTGATTTCATCTCATACATCACCCCACAATATGAAGAGTTAATGGAAAATATCTGCAAAAAATGCTAAAAAGAAATAAAAAAAAGGGCAAGAAACCCTGTAACGCCCTGCGTTTTAACAAAAATGGAGGTTTGGCAGAAGTCGCACATCTAAAATTTTACAAAAGTAATCTGACATAAGCAAGAATGTGCATCTCACACATATCCCGAAGCTGAAGAAAAAACGAAAAAAGTCTTCAAAGGACTGATGAAAACACTAAAAAAAAAACTACCAGAACAGGCGAAAAACCATGTAACGCCCACCATCTCCAGGAAGATGCGCTTTTGGCAGAAGATCAACCATTGATCTTTATAATCGCATT
>JABSTR010001050.1:0-20000 GCA_013339765.2 Haemaphysalis longicornis
TATTTTTCATTGTTTCCTTCTCTTTCTTTTTTTTCTAGTTTTTGGTTGCCCCGGAGGCGCGACACACACCGATGGCCGCCTCTCTCTTCTTGTTTTCATGTTTTTACAAATTGCCGCGCTCCGCCATATTTTCCTAGATTGGGCCCAGGGGTCCACGCGTGCCGGCGACAGGCCGAGTGCTAACAGTTAGCGCGCCGTGCATTGACCTGGCGCGACACGACGCGACGCCCTGTACAGAGGGAGGCGCAGGCGGGGAAAGGGACGCCTCAAATGGGCTCCCCCATTGGCTTTTGTGGTACCCCCTAAAGTAGCGGAAGCTGTTTGGGCTCAAAATACAGGAAAGCGCCCCGCTTGCATTCTTGACCTTGCCGCTGAAGACGGTCGGTAGTTATTCCTTGATACCGGTGACGCGCATCTAAGCTCACTGCTCGTGGCGGCATGTGCTTTGTTGTTTTCCCCTCTTGGAAACACCGGATGTTCTTCGGTCTTTTACCACCCATGAACTTTCCGTATCTCCTGTGATCCCCACTACTCGCGTTCATGCAGTATGTTCCTCTTCTAACGCCCCCCCCCCCCTCCGGTGTCTTTCTGTTTTGTTGTTTGGTTTTGTTTCTTTTTCGCTTGCCTTTGCAGAATAAGCTCTGTAAACTAAACTTTTTTCCTCCCATATACTCCCTAGAGGTTCTTTTTCGCCTGTCCTCTAGTGGTCCTCCTTGTAGGAGTTTTTTACTACATGAAACCGGGAGGTTTTGTTCACCTCCTCAGAACGGGGCGTTTTTAGGTGATAGAAAGGAGATATTTAGGGAGTGTTAAGAAATGTTCGGGAGAATTTAAGGATATCAAAATGGAGTATTCTTTACTTCCTCGAGGGCGTTTTTAAGGAATGTTTATTAAATTTTTAGGAGGTTGAATAGGAGCCTATTATGGCTCCCTCGGGAAGTACTTATGTTATTTTAGGGGCGTTTTTAGGAGGTTAAAGGGAAGCATTTACTTCTTTTGCATGGAGTTTTACGAAAGCTTGGGGAGTTTTGCGGGCTTCGCGAGGGGAGCTTTTAGCAGGTTCAAGGGAAGCATATATTTCTTTTGAAAGCAGTTTTACGAAAGTTTGGGTGGTTTTGTAGGCTTTCCGAAAGGAGTTTTTTTCAAGGCCACAAGGGAGAGTTTCTAGTTCCCTGCGGGAGTACTGATTTCACACGGTTTTTCTCGGTTTTAGATTTATTTCAAACGAACTTTCGCATACAAGTTTACAAATGTACATGGTGTACACAAGGAGGTTCCGAAATAAAAACATAGGTCGACCTCCTATAAGAAAGCACAAACGTTACATTGCTAAATAACACGCCAGCCAGGGAATGGAAGACAGGAATACAAGGCTAGTTGAACAAACCTTAGAAACAATATTACTACAAGAACTGGAAATACGCGAAAATCAAAGATAGGCACAAACACAACCGCATGGTATGTGAAATAAATATATAATACTAGCGGATCGGGAAGGCGTCAGTACTTATTTGAACTTATCAGTACGCATCAGTACTCCGTACACAACTTGAAAAAAAAATGGTTGCAGTGGTTTAAAACAACAAAACAATTTTCAGTCGGTGGTGAAATAAGCGATTGCTGTGTAACGATTTCATATTAAAAGGTAACGAGCATTTTGTAGAGGGTAAAGGCACAAGAGTTAAATGATGTAGGAGACAGACAACAATGAGAGGGCTATGGATAAATGAGTAATATAAAGAACGAAAAATATGCTGCGGAAAATACCAGTGCGTTTTGATAAAGACATAAATGCGCCAAGAAAAGTAACCGAGTCCGAGGGGTTCATTGCAAGGATATAGAACAGAATGGGTGGTTTTACGACAGCTTCTTAAAGTGAGAAGAAAAAGCCATGAAATTCGTGTTTTTCGGACAATTTTTAGTTGATTCATTTGGCACCAGTTGCCAACATTATTTAGATAATTGTTTCAAGTTGTATTAGTTCGTTAATATTGTTGCTTCACTAAAAGATAGCTGTATTATCAGCATACAGAAGGGCCCATCAAAGATCCCCTGTTCAGTAAAAAAAATAAAAATAAAAATTCAGAAACATATTACGCAATTCTTTTTGACTGCTATCCAATGATTACAGGAATGAAAACAAGTCAAATATTAGTGAGTGATATTGATGCAATAAATGATAATTAGTTTTAAATCCTTCACGCGTGGTTTGGTGCTGGCAAGGTCGAAAAAGGCAGGTTCCACAAACGTTAGAGCTCTTTGTGCCTTCTTGGGATGTTGAATGTTGAAAACCCAGAACGATGCAAACAGACTACAGGATCCTCCCAGTAAAGATGTTGGAGTCAAGACACGCTGGCCATCGATGTGGAGGCTAACTTCCTCGTTCACGGAATCCAGGCAGGGAGTCAAAGGAACATCGGCTTGAAAAAGCAAAAAAGAAAAAAAATGCCCCACACGTAAAATTCAAAACAGACACTACGGTTGAATGAACTTAATAATTCGGTACAGTAATAAAAGTGTTGGGCCAGGTTCCCTGCGACTTTCAGTACCTAAATTAGGAATGTAAAGGCTTCGTAAAACCATGTGCCAGTACATTAACCGTCGTGGCTTTTGCAGCAATAAAAAAGATATTACTTCCGCACAATATACTCGAGCACAACTTTAAATGACAGTGAAGTTAAAATGCAAGTCTCTCTAGGTTGATAGATTAGCTCACGGAGAACACTATTATACCCCTCTTACACTCGGCTTTTTTTAAATAAGTTTGAAAGTAGCAAAAACACGGTTTCACCGGAAGGGCTTATATGGCCTGACGCGCGCAACTTCTTTCTTGGCTGCCGCTGGATGGTGCTACTCGTCCATACTTGGGGTGGCAGTACCGCTTTCCCAGGGAGCATGCGAGCTACGCACGAGAAAATCGTTCGACGCCAACACTTGCGGGGCCTCAAAAGGCCAGTGTTTTTCTTCAATGAAGTAAATAATGATCACGGGTCCAATGGAGAAACATTTTGCTTAGTGGTCTCGAACGGCAAGTGACAGGGGAGTTTGGGAAAGCATGAGCGATTTGAACGAAACTGACCAAACTGCTTGGTACGTGATTATGTTGTATTCAGTTGCTTCTATACTGCTATAAATCACCGTTGCTTCACTTGCTTCCGGTTTATCCTGATGCAAACAGCGACTGCAGTCGTGTTTGCGTCACGTTTGATGAGCATTTGAACAGCGATTTCTCAGCACTTAAGGCATCTTGGCACTAAATCAATGCTGAAATGGCTGTGGGGAGGTCAGACTTGCGTTTAAAACCAACTTGCTGGTAGCCTTCAGTGACCCTTTAAGAACAACAAGTTATCGGTACGCCTCATCACTGCAACCGATCGTTCCTCCGTGCTGTGAAAAGTGTGCTACCTGTATTTCAACGTGAAACAGAGCCGTTTCTGTGATTTGTAGGACTGATTCTGCTATTAATTACTACAGTGACAACAAACTATGCAAGAAAAAAAAATCCGGCCATCTCCACGAAGTGAATGATGATGAGAGGGGCGAAGCTAAAATGCTTATCAGCAGACATTGTGACGCATTAAGTGCAAGCTGCTTTCATATTGTGTGCATTGACATTAGGATATTTCCCCCCTGGCAGAATGATGCGCTGCGCGGAATTTTGCCTTACCTATAAGGGAAATGCACTCATGTTAAGGTGTATACGGATGTACATTCGAAAATGCAAGGTTTTCAATTTAAACACCTTAGACCGTAACGGGACGTAGAATATTGAGAGTGGAAAGAGGACAGCAAGTTGGTTACAAATAAAACAGACCTTCCCATAACCATTTTAGTGTTAATGTGCTGCCGAAGGATCCAATAATTGCTAAGAAATAATTATTCAAACAATGCATTTCCTTCATTTCCTTCGCAGCAGTTTTTCATGATGCAGCCCCTGTTTGCATTAGAATAAACAGGAAATTAGCCAGACAGCTGTGATGTATGGTTGTAAAGGAGCAACTAAATTCAAGGTTACCATGTACAAAGAGGTTTCGTCACTTTCACGACAACTTGTCGTGCTTCCCCAAACTCCCACGTCCTTGGCTGCTCTCAAAAATTACAAAAAAAATGTTTTTAAAGGGAACCCATGATCATCAGCATTGACGCTTTGTTAAAGAAAAACACATTGTCCTTTTCAGACCCCATGAATTTTAAGCCGATCTAACAGTGGCCCCCAAACAACGAATCCCACAGCCACACAGCAATCCTTAAATTGTGCCCGAGTGGAGGCGCATTTATGACCAGTCTCAGTAGTCCATCTAACTTGAAATGTAACCACAAAAATTGTTGAATCCTGTTTCTAAGCACGAAAGATTCCATTGTACGGTATTCTCCCAACGTGTCGACTGTACTAATGCAACCTTATATTCATAGAGAGGACTTGCCCCTAGGACGGGATGGGGGAAAAGAAATGGGTTTAAAAGGAAATTTTTTTTTTTTTTCAGGTCAAATAGAACTTTTTGTGGGTCGAGGCATGACAGGGGGGAAGCATGGCGATGGAGAAATGACACCTTGTTTTCGGATAGGGGGAATTCTTTTTATCTGATAAAAACTGCCCCTCTTCGGAAAACCCCTTTCCAAAAGCGACTGTTTTTTGGAAATTTTGATGACCAGTGACAATTCCAGCTAACCCCGTTTAAATTTCTGATGTTTTTTGGGAAGTAAAAATGGAAAAACCTTTTTTTTTAAAAACTTCTTTGCCCTGAAAATTTTTTCCCAGCAAACACCAGGGTTTCTTTTTTCCCCCCTTTAAGTTGTCCCCGGTTTTAACCTTGAACTTTTTTTGTTTTGAAACCCAATTCATATTCCCCCGGAAACCCTTCCGGGGGACCCGCCCCCCCAAAAAGAAGAGGTTTTTTTTTTAAATGCCTTCCCCCGGCTTAAAAGGGGTTGGGGGGGGAGTGCCCCCCCTTTGGGTTGCTTTTGCATTTTTCTTTAAAAATTTTGCCCCAAATTTTTTCCCCATTAAAAGGAGGGGCAATCTTTTTTATTTACCCCTCCAAAAAATTCCTTGTTTTTTTTTCCTTCTTTTATAAAGTAATTTTTTGGGAAGCCGCATGTTACCGACCTTCCTCCCCAAAAAGATGTTTTTTTCCAAGACCTTAATTTTTAAAAAATTTTCAATGTTCCCCTTTTTGAGCTTTTCTTTTTGGTTTTCCCCCTTTTTCCGGTGACAACTTTTTATTAAACCGTGGGAACTTTTTTCCCCCTCTTTCAGTTCCACGGGGGGGGAAAATTATTGTTTTTTTTTTTTTAATTTTTTTTGGGGGAAAAAAAACCCCAAATAAAAAAGAAAAAAAAAAACAAAAAAGGTTTTGGGCCCCACTTGTCCCAAAAAAAAATTTTTTTTCCATTAAGGGGCAAACAAAGGGGGCCTCCCCGAAACCACCTAATTGCAAAATGGGCCCTTTTTTGGGGGAAAATAAAATGCCGTTTTTTGATCTGTAAAGCCCGGCCCGACTCAAATTTGACGTGTACCAAGGCCGCACACCGCTTATTTCATTAAGACCTTCCCCAACAAACGGGGAAGTGTCTTCTTGATGGACGACCCTTTGTTTCCGGCCGGGGTTTCAAGAGAAAAAATTCCGCAGGTTTGTGGGCGGGCTACCCGACGCTGTTTTTCGTGGTGAAAGAAGGATGGCTTGAACCAATCAGGTGGAAAAAATGGTAAAAACCCATGCCCCTTTACAACGAAATCCTTTTCCGCGTTATTTTGGCACTGAAGTGCCATCAAAGACTCCAACTAACCCAAAATGTTTCCCTGGTTACGGGTTGTTTGGGCCTTTAAAACGGGAATGTTTTTCGGGGGAAACCTTTTAAAGCGTAAAACTTTCTTATGTAAAAGGGAGTACTTTTTGCCCCCCCATGCAGAGTTCGGCAAGTTAACTTCCGCTCTTATCCCAAGAAATTTGGCCGAAATTTTTTAAAATGCTTTCCGCAACCCTCCCCCAACGAACACGGCCTTGCCCAATGCCCCGGGTCCTTAGGGGATTTTTTAAGCCATTTGGCCCTTTTTCTTGAAATTTTTCTTTGGAACCTCCCTTTCGGGAAACTTTTTTAATTTTGGGTTATTTGGGTTGGTCCCCTTTTTCCCCCCCGTGCCCCGGGGAAAAATTGTTTTTTTTATTTAATATTTATTTTTTCTCTGTGTTTGGTTCTTTTCTCTATTTTTTTCCCTGTTCGTACCACTGACTGTGTGTCCTTATTATCCTTTTATAATTTATTTTTCCGCTCCTTCATTCTTTTGCTACCCACCAACCATGATCCATTTGTAAAACCCTCCCTCCTCTTACTTGCCCTCGCCCTTTCTACATTTCTGTATATATATAATCTGAAACGAACTTTTTTTGTACTCTGAAGAAGGGAGTCCTCTCCCTGAAACGTCAGTAAACATATGTCTTTTTCTACGTCTTTCTCGTTTGTCTCTGTCTCTCTCATCTTATATATATATATATATATATATATATTATATATTAATATATATATATATATATAATATTAATTTCATTATTTAATGTATTTTTTCAAATTATAATTGGAGAAACTTTCATTTTTTTAATACGGCTTTGGCGGAAAATTTTTCAAAAAAACCCCTTTGGAAAGGGATAAAACCCCCGCAAACGCGTGCGGGGGACATTATCCCCAGCGGCCCCGCAACAGGGGAATTACATGCCCTGGGGCCGGTAACACTACCCCCCCGAAAACCGCGGGACTTTGAAGCTTTTTCTCAGCCCCCCACCAGACGCATGGGGTTTAAAGGATACCAATGAAGAGGGTTCTCATTAAACCCGGAGCGGGAAAAAAATCGGGAAAAGGGGACTAGAAGACAATTATCAAGGGGGGGCGCAATTTCCCGGAACGGCTTTGAAATTAAGTGCCAGGCGGGGTTTTTCAGTTTTTAAAGGAAAGGCCCCCTTCGGGAAAAACCGGTAAACCAAAAAAATTTACCCCCTAAAAACAAAAAACAACAAATTCTACCCCCCAAAAAGCGCGGCTGGGAATTTTTAATGAAAATTTGGGAAACAGGGGGACCGAAAACGTGGAGCCGGGGGCACATTATTTAAAAAGTGTACAAGAAGGAAATACAGCAAGAAACAAGTGGAAAGAAAGTACTGCACGACTGGGCGCGCAGGTAATACATCTCAATATAAAACCGGGGGCAAAAGAAAAAGGAGGCACTTAGGAAGCGTGTTTCCTTCAGCCACCGCCCACCCACGCAAAGCAATATTAAGAAAATAAAAAATAAGGAAGGGGAACTGGGCATCTTACTCCAAAGGAGCGGAAACAACCTGCCGCATAATGCGGAAGCGTAGAATCGACAATTAGTCTCCAGACCCTGGGGAACGCAAAAGGGAAAAAGGCGACGTTAAATTTTTGAATGCAGGCGGGAGGATTAGCGAAGGGGCCGCGTCCTCAAAGGAAAGCGCCGCCGCTTGGGGAGGAGACCAGATAATAGCCACAAATGGTTTTTCCTCGGCCGCTTTCCGGGGGCGAAAAGGCGGACAATGACGACCCCTCAAAGGGGCGCCGACGCGGACAGAGCGTGCGTGGGGCCCCCCAAAGAGCGCAGGCTGTGCGAGGTTTTTAAAGAAATGACACAAAAGGCGGGAAAAAAACAAAAAAACAGCACACAGAAAAAAGCATTTTGAACGACCCCCCGGCTCATGACATAATTTGGATAGATACAACAAATTGTCAGCTTACTTTTGATTTTTTTGCAAGTAACAAGGGTTTGCACATTATGAAAAAGTAAAAGAAAGATTGGCGCACGTACGAGAACAAATCCCCCAATGATTGGGGGAAAAAAAAAACCCTTCGTAGCTAGTCATCAATGGCAGTAAAATTCGCAAACAGCATTCTTTAAAAAAACCCCCACCAAACAAAAGGAAACAAAAAAAACGTGTAACAAATCGTAGAACATGGGGAACCATAGCAGTAAACCCAAAATACCCTTACAAATTTACATTTGGGGCCCAAAAGAGCAATGAAGCATACGGAAAAAAGTTATTCACAACACTAGACCGAATAGTGTTTGGAAAGTGTAATGATGGGATACAGAAAGATTTCGTGCAGGAGAAGCTTTAAAAGCATACGGAAAAGTAACCTGCTGACAACGATGAACCTTTAAAAGGGTTTTAGAAGTGGTAACGTGCGATACGTGCCGCTACAAGGTCTAGGTTTGAAGGCACGACACCCTTTCCCCTGAGACTCATTGATCCCTTTTGTGAGAGTGTTATATTTGGGGATCAGATAAGATTCGCAGGTTTCCCCTGTCGAAATGGGTTTTAATCCTGATTGGAGCACTGGGGGCCTTAAATTGATCGAAGGGGGTTTTTCAAAGAGTTGATATGTTTTGAAAGGGGAGATAAGGTTTTGTTTTGCATCGGATCTGTGATTAGGGTTTGCGAGTTCTAAAAGAATTTTCAGTCTGTCCAAAGTTTGCGCTTGGCTGTATGGAATGGCCGTTTTGCAGTGTCTCACATGGCTGCTGTGAAAGTTAAAATATTGGTGTCGGTCGGTGGGTTTTCTGTACACAGAAGTATCCAGTCTGTGTCCGTTAGTTGTTATCTGAAAGTCAAGGAAATTTATTGTAAAAGTTAATACTCATGTGAGAATGAGGTATCACTGTGGGGCACTGTTGAAATCGGATATGAATGGTTTCAGGGCTTCCTCACCATGAGCCCAAAACCAAGAAAATGTCGTCGATGTTACCGCTTGAAAAACAGTGGTTTAAAGGGAAGTTCTCCAAGAACTGTGTCTCAAGGGTTCCCATGAATATGTTTGCATAATTTGGGCCTATTTTGTCCCCATAGATGTCCCAACTTATTTGGACGTAGTGCTGGTTATTGAATTCAAAATTTTTTAATTCAAGTATTAAAGTTAACATTTTGGGCCAAAGTGTTGCTGTCAATAGGTTTGCCCTCTTGTGAATTTTCGTAGGCTCTTATGACGGATTCTATTCCCCGGCGTGAGGTATGTTTGTATACAAAGAGGCTACATCTAATGTTACAAGGAAGGAGCCATCCGGTATCGTGAGGTCTTTTATTTCACTTAGAAAATGAGTAGTATCCTTTATGTACGAATTGAATGTGGGGGGGAAATTTCCCTTATAATGTTGTCGACATAGCTAGAAATGTTCTCGGTCACGGTTCCTATGCCAGAGACTATGGGCCTCCCCCGGATTGTTAAATTTTGTGAATTTTGGGAAGGAGGTAAAAACGTCCTGGGTGCAGTGCAATGGAATAAGAGCTCGCGCAGTTTTTTTGTCTATCAGTTTTTCATCCCTAAGTTCAATTATGGTACTGCGGACTCGTTCTTTGTATTCTAATGTCGGATCGGCCGCAAGGGGCTGGTAGAAAGACGTGTCACCTAATTGCCTTTGCGCTTCAGTGTTAAATCCGTTTGGTTCATGACAACAATGGCTCCTCCCTTGTCGGGGGCTTTATAATGATGTCAGAGCGGGTGCTAAGGTTTTCTAGTGCCCTCTGTTCCTTTCCTGTGAGATTCGTCTGTAGGAGGTGCGCTTTCTATATTCCGCTATGACATCTTTTTGAACCGCCTTGATGTACGTATCCATATACTTGTCACGTTGTGGTGGTGGCGTCCAATGGCTAACTGAGGGAAAGGCTCGGTCCTGTGTTATCATCTCTGGGGACATCATGATAGTACTCTTTTACCGGAGTGAGCGTGAGAAATTTTCTAGATCCTTGTACAGTTGCAGCTCTTTTAAATTTTTCCAGTGGAGGGACAAAAGGATAGCCCCTTAGACAATGCGCTGAATTCATCCTTTGAAAGAGTAACGGTGGAAAGGTTGACTACATTATCAGTGTCGGGCTCGGGTAGATCATTATGGAGAGATGATGTGCTAGGTTCGGTAGGGATAAATCGACACCGTCGCAGAGCATTTTTTTGCCTTGAGAGCGGAAAAATGGCTTGTTTTGTTCTTTTTAAAACTTTTTTCTAGTTCGGTCTTTTCTTGCGTAGTCAAATGAAGTTTTTTAAGTAGAGAGATTTCTTTTTTTTTTAAAGGGCCTCGAGGCAACACTGGTCATGTTCGATTACAATGCTCAAAAGATCCATCGATCCCTTTTATGTAGTATGTTTCCGCCAGTTTGCCTCGTGAGTAGGCGAGAGGTCAGAGGTAGCGGTTTTTAGGGTTAATTTCAAGCCTTTTTGGGAAAAATGCCTGATTTCCTGTATACAATTAAGCTGATAACGTGATTTTTCATATCAAATTCTTTTTTCCACAACTTTTTTTCCCAACCCTTAAAACCCCAGTTCTTGGAGAATTTCCCCTTTTAAAAACCACTGTTTTACAAGCGGTACATCGACGACATTTTTTTGGGTTTTGGGTCTCATGGTGAGGAAGCCCTGAAACAATTTATATCCGATTTCAACAGTGCTCACAGTAAAATCTCATTCTCACATGAGTATTCAACCCCTACAATAAATTTCCTTGACGTGCAGATAACAACTAACGGACACAGACTGGATACTTCTGTGTACAGAAAACCCACCGACCGACACCAATACTTGAACTTTCAAGCAGCCATGTGAGACACTGCAAAACGGCCATTCCATACAGCCAAGCCCTACGCTTCCGCAGAAATTTTCTCTAACCAAAATGACTTCGCTTCTAATTGTGATCAGCTCCGCATTGACCTCGCACGACAAAAATACCCACTACCACTCATTGAAGATTCAATCAGGAAGGCATCAGAACAGGAGCGTTCTAGCCTTATTAGTGAATAAAAAAACTCCGCTTCGAGGTCACAAACCAATCTGATTCTGACATATTCGGCATCTGGCCCAAACGTCAATGAAATTTTAAGAAGACACCACAACATCTTGCTCCACAAGAAAGAATGAAGCACGTCATTCCAGACCCACCACGCGTGGTGTATCGCCGGGCAAGAAACATCAGAGACATTGTAACATCATCTCGATCAAGAGAAACTAGTTTCACAAGGGTTTCCCCACCATGTGGAAAACCGCGGTGCAAATTGTGTCTAATAGTGACACCAACAACAAGCGCTCAGAGCAGGGAATCTGACTTTTTCCCTGCAGATCAAGGGGGAATTTTAATTTTTGACACTGCAAATATAGTTTACCTCCTAGAATTTGGTGATTGTGGTGCGCCAAAATTTGGGCAGACTGAAAATTCTTTTAGAACTCGCATCAATAATCACAGATCCGATGCAAAAACAAAACCTTATTTCCCCCTTTCAAAACATATCAATTTTTTGAAACACCCGTTCGATCAATTTAAGGCCCCAGTGCTCCAATCAGGATTTAAAACCCATTTCGACAGGGAAGCCTGCGAATCTTATCTGATCCACAAATATAACACTCTCACAAAAAGGGGATCAATGAGTCTCAGGGAAGGCTGTCGTGCCTTCAAACCTAGACCTTGTAGCGGCACGTATCGCACGTTACCACTTCTCAACCGTTTGGGGGTTCATCGTTGTCAGCAGGTTACTTTTCCGTATGCTTTTTTTGCTTCTCCTGCACGAAATCTTGCTGTATGCCATCATTACACTTTCCAAGCACTATTCGGTCTAGTGTTGTGAATAACCTTTTTTTCTCCGTATGCTTCATTGCTCTTTTCCCCCAAATGTCACTTTGTAAGCTTTTTTTGTTCACTGCTATGGTTCCCCATGTTCTACGATTTGTACACGTGTATTCTTTGTATTCTTTCGTTTGTCAGTTTGTTTAAAGAATGCTGTGTGCGAATTGATACTGCCCTTGATGACTAGACGAAAATTTTTTCTTTTTTTTTTTTTTTCCCAGATCATTGGAGATTTGTTCTCGTACGTGCGGCCCCATCTTTCTTTACTTTTTTCATAATGTGCAAACCCTTTTTTACTTGCAAAAATATCAAATGTAAGCTTTCAATTTGTTGATCTATTCATTTCATGTCATGAGCCGGGGGGGTCGTTCAACTGCTTTTTTCTGTGTGCTGTTTTTTTTGTTTATTTCCTGCCTTATGTGTTATTTCTCAAAATCCTGCACGGGCCCGCGCTCTTCTTGGGTGGCTCACGCACAGCTCTGTCCGGGGTCGGCGCCCTTCGGGGAGTCGTCATTGTCCGCCTTGGCCCGGGACGCGGGCCGCGGATAAGCCATTTGTGGCTATTATCTGGTCTCCTCCCGAAGCGGCGGCACTTTCCTTTGAGGACGCGGCCCCCCTTTGCCCAATCCTCCCGCCTGCATTCTTGAATTCAACGTCGCCTTCTGCCATTTTGCGTTCCCCAGTGTCTGGATGACTTAAATTTTCGATTCTACGCTTCCGCCTTATGCGGCAGGTTGTTTCCGCTCCTTTGGAGTAAGATGCCCCGACCCCTTCCTTATTTGTTTTTTTCTTAATATTGCTTTGCGTGGGTGGGCGGTGGCTGAGGAAAACACGCTTCCTAAGTGCCTCGCTTTTGCTTTTTGCCGCGTTGTATATTGAGATGTATTACCTGCGCGCCCAGTCGTGCAGTACGTTTCTTTCCACTTGTTTCTTGCTGTACTTCCTTCTTGTACCCTTTTGAAATAATGTGCCCAGTGCTCACAGCGCTCCTTGCGAGCCTACATATACCCTGTATTCGACCATGTTCTTCACTTGAAAAAGGCTGGTTTTCCCGCCGAAACGTCGTATTAAATATTGTTATGTTTTTTTTGGTGACTCTAATTTTTTATACTATTCAGCTGCCAAGCCCCGCACTGTTTATAATATATATATAAATATATATTTTAAAATATATATATATATATATTATATATATAAAATCGCACCAGACTGGTATTCTGGAGACCGTGGGTTCGGATCCCACCGCTGGGCCATTGTTCACCCAAATTTTTGGTTCGAAAAATTCTTCATCTCTTCCTATGACCTAATGGTTTCCCCGTTCCAAATTTTTCCCAGGTTTTCATCCCCGGGGCCCAACCCCATTTAATATAAAAATATATATATATATATAAAATATATATATATATATATTATATAGAGCTTTGCGGGTACAGTTTGTCTTCCACCATAGGCAGCATTTGCTAAGCGTCCTCACGACCAGCTTGATGCAGCCCTTTACTTCTTAGAGTTTGTACATGGTCCTCATCGCTGACGATCTTTTTTTTCATCGGGGAACATTATCAGTGCTGGGCTTGTCGCAATCTTTTCTTTTTAACCCGTCTCCGAATAAACGAGCTACGAAGCAGGTCTCCTATGCCACCAAAATACTGCCTCACAACATATATATATATATATATTTTATAAAATATATATATTATATATATATATATTTTATATAAAAATTTTTAGCCAAAGTGGGATGTATGGCACATGGAAGTAAATTTTGACGAGCATCAGCTATAACAGGCAAATGTTATATGTGTGTGCGCCGGATGCCGACAAGGAAGAGGACGCTCTCGTTCAGGCGGCCCCGCGAAAAGCTGGTTGTTTCGGTTCGCCCCTTTTGCATTGACGCCTCGTCCACGAATTAACAAGCCCGTCCTTCTACAGGAACGTCGAGTATCTCCTTTACAATTTTTGGTGAAGGTTGCGGTGCTGCTCAAGTCCCCATTTGTCTACCCTGGAGCTGCGCAGTCGGACACTTCCCTCGACGATGTCTCACGGTAATAAAAAACAGTCACACCTCCTTTGGCACCATTTTCCCCCCTTTCCCCTTTTTAACGGCACTGATGACCAGGACGCTGAGGACTGGCTCACCACTTTCGACCGCGTGAGCACCCATAACAACTCGGACGATAAAGTGAAGAACAACGTCAGTCTCTCCTTGACCGGTGTTGCAGAGACGTGGTATAAGAACCACGGGTCTGATCTCCGCACATGGTCAGACTTCAAGACCGAATTTACCAAAGTGTTCGGGCGCCCAACAGTTCGGAAAGTGCGCGCTGAACAGCGTTTGCGCGAACGCGCTCAGTGCACGAAGGAAACCTTTACCTCTTACATCGAGGACATCCTTGACTATTGTAAAAGGGCAAACAACGCTTTGACCGAAGTGGGAAAGAATAAGCATATCCTTAAAGGAATAGACGATGATGCCTTCCAAATGGTGCTCGCGAAAAACACTCGCACTGTTGCTGACGTCACCAGTGTTTGCCAAGAGATCGATGAACTCCGCAGAGAAAGGGCTCTCACTCGTAAACCCGCGGAACAAGACCATTCGCTTTGCAGCTTACCCTTTTCATGAGAAGTGTGTCCTCTTTGCCTGGATTAAGCATGTTGTTCGCAAAGAAGTGGCTCGTAAACTTTCCCTCGTCAGCGACGTGGCGAAGCCGCCTCAGTCTGATTAAACCCCAACCCTCAAAAGTGTTATACAAGGCGCTGACGCCCTTCCATGCACCCGGTAGCCCAATCTCGCGGTAGCTCCAGTGGCGTACGCCGACAACACGTCGCAAACGTCGACGGCCGCTCCTATTACTTTCGCCGACCCAGTACCACACATGCCTCTAACCTATGCCGAGACCGTGGAACGACCTTTACTGGAACAGTACCGGGACCTTACCTTGCGAATGCTGCAAGCTCTGGGAGTCATGCCACTGCCGGGGTACAACGCATCCGGCCCACGCGTGTCGTGCCTTATCCGGCGTCTCCATTCGCAGATTCTTGGGCACGCCGGATAATCGCCCTATCTGCTATTTGTGTGGGATTGCGGGACATGTGGCACGTTATTGCCGCCGTGGCACGACGGGTACACGCAACGCATCGTGATCCTTTCCCTATGCGCCGTCACCGCCCATGACGCACGCTCTGACCCCGTTTTCGACGACAATAATCTCGTCCTATCACCGTGACTCCGCCAGCCGTCGCTCGCAGTACCCATGACGCCGCTTACTCTCTCCGATGCGCCCTCGCCCTACGTCTAGACAGTCGGAAAAATAGACACAGAGTTTCGGAGGCAATAACTGCGTCACCGTGGAAATGCCAAAGTACTCCTTCTTTGCCGCCTAATTAATTTAAATGTATGTTGATGGTGTTTCTACCCTGGCGCTCATTGATACTGGAGCTGCGGTTTCGGTTATTTACGACAAATGTTGCAGATCGTTGCGAAAGGTGGCGACGCCTATATATGGTGTTACTCTGCGCACCGCTAATGTGCAACCTGTGGAACTGTTGGCCGCATGCACTGCTCGGGTTACAATTCAAGGGGTCGTCTGCATCATCGAGCTCATCGTCCTGTCGTCGTGCCCTCACAATCTCATTATCGGATGGGACTTGTCACGCCATCATTGACTGCGCACGGGCTGAAGTAGAGCTGTTTCCTGTACCTGAAAACGATTGTGAGAAAGTCGCCGCAAAGTTGCTTGTTGCTGACGACACGAAAATTCCACGGATTCATCTGTGCTTGTGCCGTTGTCGTGCAGCAAAGTTTCAGCAATATCTGCTCCTTCTGATCTCTTTTCGCTTCGCAAATCCTTTCCACTGCCGTTCGCTGCCCTCGACATCAATTCCGGTTCCTGTTCTGCGCCTGTCTCAAACCCAAATCCGTGACCCATCAAGCTCGTTCGCAGTGAATGCGTTGGCCTTATAGAAGAAGTTGACCCGTTCGTTCTTATCGACGTAGCCAAAGACGTTTCTTCCGTCCATATTACCGTGCTTAGCTCCGGTTGCTTACGTGATTTCTCGCCTGATGCGACTATGTTGCTCAATGCCATTGACGACGCCCTTACTTCGACGCAACGTGACGAACTATTGACTGTTCTACGCCGCTTCAGTGCATCATTCGACTGTCATCACACTCCTTTGGGCCGCACGTCAACTGCTTCGCACCAGATCGACACTGGCACCCACGCACCATTGAGCGTCGTGTTATTGAGGACACGTGCGGGGGTTTTCGAAATTGCGACGTCATTTCACCATCGATGAGTCCTTGGGCTTCTTCTGTAGTACTTGTCAAGAAAGAAGAAGGATCCATTCGGTTCTGCGTGGAATATAGACGTCAAAACAAAATAATTTGCAAGGACGTTTACCCACTGCCCCGATTTGATGACGTTCTTGACAGCTTGCAAGGGGCAGAGTACGTCTCATCATTGGATTTGAGGTCCGTATAGTGGCAAGTGCCGATTGCCGACGCCGATCGTTCTAAAACGGCATTTGTAACACCAGATGGCCTCTACGAGTGTTATGTCATGCCATTCGGACTCTGTAATGCGCCCCAACATTCGAACGAATGATTTACAACGTATTGCGCGGCTTAAAATGGAAAACTTGCCTTTGCTACTTAGACGACATCGTCGTGTTTTGACCAGATTTTTCGACCCACCTTAACACGCCTGGAACAAGTATTGAAATACCTTACTTCCTCCGGTTTGCAGCTGAACCTTAAAAAGTGCCGCTTCGCTTCACGGAAACTCTCCATTTTTGGCCATCTTGTTTCGAAAGACGGCGTCCTCCCGGATCCCGCGAAACTCCATGCTGTTGCGTATTTCCCAAAGCCGACTACGATGAGGTACCTGCGAAGTTTTGTCGGCCTCTGTGTCATGATTAAGCGGGCAATCCCCCCTTGAAAATAATGACGTGTCATAGTAGAGCCAGAGGCTGACGAAGAGGAAGACGAAGAGAATGCAAATTTCCCGCGAAGAGGGAGGACTAATGACGAAGTGACGCGATAAAGGCACGAGGAGAATTAACCAATGTGGCGGTGACCCGCGCGGCGGACACGGGCACAGCGAATGCGAGAGTGCCGCGACGGCCGGGCGGAGGCTATTTAATCCCGGGGCACAGGCCGAGAGGGAGAGAGACACAGAAGAACGCCACAGCAGGAAGGTCAGGTGGCATGAGTCCGAGGAACAAGCCGGGGTACGAGGCCACGCCATCGACCAGAGCCACGTCAGCCTGGGCCGGAGTGGACCGACGTGGCATCGGCTCCCACTTCCGCGTCGTACCACCAACCTGTGCTTTGGTGGCCCCAGCGGCGACGGTCGGGCGCCTGCGTACAGCGAGCACGCACCGTCAACTAACGCCTTGGCGGTCCCCACGCGGCGACGTTCCCGGAGCTCCCGGTGCTACCTGCTACCACGGCGACGGCCCCAAGGCCAGGGGCTGCTTCCTGCTACGAGGGCTACCACGAGGAGTAGCTGAACAGCGGTCCACCGGGTGACTACCACGCACAACTACGTCGGTACCACCACCACCGGCACCGCGGCAGCGGACAACTACGACTACCAGCGTGTCACGGCCACGCTACGGGTACGACACGTCAGCGCCGGAGACAGCGGTAGGCCCATCCGCTAAGGACTTGGTATTATATGACTGTTGGACCTCTGGGTCCTCCAGCTGCGGCGCGATGCTCAGGAAGGGGAGCGACACGTCGTGATTCGATGAGGCTTTAATGGAAACAAAAAGAAGTGGAGCGAGCCGACGCAGCCACGAGAGCATGCGGCAGCTCGTGAAAAGCAGCATGAAATGATGATGATAAGTGTCTTCTGCTAGGAGCGAGGAAGTCACAACAGTCTCCCCCGCCGACAGATGACGCTAGGTGGCTTCAGAACGGTAAAGTCGGGGTTCGGGGCGCTTGAGTGGAGTGCCGCAAGAAAAAACGTAGGTTGTTGGACCTGAAGACTCTGTCCCTGCGGCCGATCTCGATTCTTCCATTCATGTCAAGGTCTACACATGTCTTGGAAGAGCTTTTCCGAGTAGCGTGCTATCCTTCAATAAGTCCGCATTTTTGGGGGACGTTCCAGGTGAACTTTCCGAGCTTCGTTCCTCTTCGTTCCTCGTTCCAGAGCGCTTTCTCCGCCATCGGTGTTTATACCGCCTAATCTGCTGCTTCTTACAATTTGTCCAGGGTGTTTTGCTAGCCAGAGGGGATTTGTAAGGATAGGAGAAGGAACGCTTTCTAAAGCAGAGAAATTTGCTTTAGCCGGAAACCTTTTCTTGTACGTGTCGGACCTCCTGTGAGGGTAAGCTTTTGCTGCCCCTTCTTTGTGTTTTCCTCCATGGAAGTCTTGGCGTCTTGACTTCCGCTGTGTTCCGTGTGTGCAGCGCGACAGTTTTCCCTTGATGCCTCACTTTGGGCTCGGCATGACGTCTTCTGGGTCGTTCTTTTTGGCGCTTGCGTCTCTTCGACTCGTTTCGCATTTCAGACGTTCGCTCACGAAGATTTGTAGTTCCCTTTGCGTCCTCGATGTAGTGCAGGATGTTCTGGAGCTTGAACGAAAGTGTGTTGATACGCTGCTTCCGAAGACGGCTCAGGGATTTTAAGGTTCCACGAGGCGAGTAGTGGGATTTTTTCTGTGAAGTCACTCTATGCTCGAATGTGGGAATGACCGTAGTGGCGTTGCTGGCTGGTTTGCAAATGTTCATGGAAGCTTCGCGGGAGATTTCATTCTTCTGCATCCTGATCGATTCGTTAGTGGGCTCTGCTTCAATGGGGGAATCGTCCATATATATGGAGTCTTGCGGTAGTTGGGCTGTCGTTGGGTGCCAGTTTAGCACAGATTGAATCTGGTGGTTTAAAGTAGGCGGGTAAAAATTCCAGGACTCGAATTAGCTCCAAAGGGCACCCGAGTCGATTTTCCGTGCGTCTAAGTCCTGCTGTGGATGTTCTGCTAGTGGGGATGTGTGCTTGCCGGTTGGTATTGAAAGAACGCTGGCCGGGCGTGGCGTCAAAGACTGGCATTCCTGCATCTTGAACGTAGACTAGCCGTCAAGGTGACAACCTTGTCGCGGTACTGTCCGGCGTCTAACGTTTCACTCTCTAGCAAGTCGTCCTGTTGTTTCCTCTCGAAAACCGCATCATCCACGTTCTCAATCTGTGCATAAAATGCGCCGATTCGGTCGAGCAGTACACTTACTGCCGATGGTGTCTCCTCTCGATGTCCTTTATATGGCCTTCCGCTTCCGCTAGAAGGCCATCCAGTTGCGCCCGTAGTCTGAGGCGTCGTCGGAAGTTGCCGCTCCATTCGGTCGCACGCAGATGGGAACCCTCGCCAAGATCGCAGCGCCGCGTCGTTTCCTTTGCTTTCGCGGCTCCGTACGTCGATGTGCTTGGCGTCGTCTAGAAGTCCCGGGTTCTCGGCACCATGTGTTTGGACCTCTGGGTCCTCCAGCTGCGGCGCGATGCTCAGGAAGGGGAGCGACACGTGTGATGCGATAAGCTTTAATGGAAACAAAAAGAAGTGGAAGCGAGCCGACGCAGCCACGAGAGCATGCGGCAGCTCGTGAAAAAGCAGCATGAAATGGATGGATAAGTGTCTTCTGCTAAGAGCGAGGAAGTCACAAACAATGACCATTGTGGTTAGGACTGTTATCATGGACGTTGTATAGATTGGAACTAGGACGGTTTGCTTTATTAGGGACTTCAGTTTAGTGACTTTTGGTTTGGTTTGTTGGCTTTTCTGGGTTATTACTAGGGATTAGTATTGAGGAATTTCTTTGGTTGAGTTCTTTGTTTGCTTTGTTGTTTATTTTCCTTAGGGTTTGTAGTTGTGTATAATAAATGTGTGCTGTGGTAAACGTGCCAACGATTCTCCCGTGTCCATTCTTCTGAGCTGGTCGAGACGTGCCCAAAATGTGACAAATATCTGGCGTGCCTATCGGGCCTGTCACGTGTCTAACCAGCTTGGAGAATGGATTTGGAAAGGTTGCTGGCGCTGTGTAACACGTTAAGTTTGACAAAAGATGAGGGGATGGTTATGATAGACAGAATAGCACAGGAAGATGAGAAAAAGGCTGCTAGGGAAAAGGAGCTGCTAGAAATAAAATTACGCTTGGCGGAGACTACTTGGCGGAGACTACAGGGACTTGGAGCATACTTTGTCAGGGGCGGCTACACCGCGTGCAAAAGCATATGTCCTCGGAAACTGATGGCCCCTTTCGATGATAAGCGTGATGATTTGGACGCTTACTTGCATCGCTTTGAAAGGGTTGCCATAGGGCAAGGGTGGAATCGGAGTGAGTGGGCTGCTGCCCGAAGCATGTGCTTGGTGGGTGAAGCACTCAGTGTGTTTGGTAGGATGCC
>JABSTR010001051.1:0-45741 GCA_013339765.2 Haemaphysalis longicornis
GGTGAACTTTCTGTTAACAACTTATGGTTCTCTGCACTGCATGATGAGCCACATATCAATGAAAATACTGGTACTCTGTGTGTTCTGAGGGCACAGTTATACCTGCGTGGTCCCTGGCGATCGTACCAGTGAGTACTATAAGTGACGCCGGCATATTTGACGCTGTAGTGGAGCCACTCTCCCCGAACTGTGCAAAGAAAGACCTTCTGGTGCCCCGTTGTGTTATATCTGTTGAACGAGGACGTAGCTATGTGTGCGCTCTCATTGTTCTTCGCAGAGCGTGGGTGTTACCGCAGGATATGAAACTGGCCGACTACGAGACAAACGACCATATTTCAGTCGCCACTATTGTGTGCTGGTGAGGCTGCCCCTGCTGACATTATTTTCCCGAACTCGAAGCTTCTCAGCATGGTTAATAAGTCGCTCTCCTCGGATGAACGAAACGCATTGGTCGACATCCTTTCTCGACATGCCTCTGTCTTCGACTTTGCTGCGGATGTCTCTCAGGCGGCACTTCCATCCTCCCGCACTCGTCACACTATAGATACCGGGTCGGCGCACCCGGTTCGACAGAAACCTTACAGGGTGGCACCATCTGAACGAAAGATAATCTCTGAGCAAGTCACAGAGATGTTACAAAAAGGTGTCATACGTGAGTCGGCCAGCTCATGGGCAGCGCCTGTGATTCCTCGTACAGAAGAAAGATGGTACCTGGAGGTTTTGTGTGGACTACCGACGTTTGAAACGCCATCACCACAAAAGACGTCTATCCGCTGCCCCGAATTGATGATGCGATAGATGCCTGCACTCTGCATCTTATTTTTCTCTTCAATAGATTTAAAAATCCGGCTATTGGCAGATCCCCATGGACCCTAACCACAGAGAAAAAACAGCCTTCGTCACTCCGGACGGCCTTTTTGAATTTAACGTGATGCCATTCGGTCTCTGCAATGCGCCAGCGACATTCGAGCGGTTCATGGACACAATTCTGCGCGGCCTGAAATGGGACATATGTCTGTGCTACCTCGACGACATAGTAGTCTTCGGACGAACTTTTCACGAGCACAACGCACGACTCGAGACAGTCCTCAGCTGCTTAAAAGGCGCCGGATTGGTGTTGAACTCGAAGAAAATGTCATTTTGGTGAGGCGTCAAACGCTGGTTTTGGGACACCTTGTTGATAAGGATGCGTGAGACCGGACCCTCAAAAAATCGCCGCTGTTGAGAGATTTAAGCCGCCCCAATCAGTGCGAGAGCTCCGTAGCTTCTTGGGGCTTTGTTCATACTTCCGTCGTTTTGTGCCCCGCTTTGCAGATTTGGCGTCTCCCCTCACTAGCCTCTTGCACAAAGATACTGCCTTTACCTGGACCGCCGAGTGTGAATCTTCGTTCTCCCACCTTAAATATCTCCTCACGTCGGGCCCTATCCTTCGCCACTTTGACCCTGGCGCTCCCACCGAAATACATGCGGACGCTAGTGGGGTTGGACTTGGTGCAGTGCTCATCCAGCGGCATAGCAATGCTGAGCATGTGATCGCTTACGCCAGTCGTTGCCTCAGCAAAGATGAGCGCAATTACACAGTCACCGAGCAAGAATGCCTGGCTGTGATCTTCGCGATCAGCAAATTTCGTTCCTACGTGTACGGCCGTCCATTTACGGTCATCACCGACCACCACGCGCTGTGCTGGTTGACCGGCCTCCGTTGACCCTAACGGCCGACTAGCAAGGTGGGCCTTAAAGCTCCAAGAGTACGACTTTCGTCATTGCCTACAGAGTGGTCGTCGGCACGCAGACGCTGATTGTCTTTCCCGGCTGCCAAATGCGTGCACTGATCGGGAAGAAAGACCATTTCGACGACTGTTTGGCAGCTGTAGACACAGAATTCCCCGATGTTGCAACCTTCCGTTCAGAACAGCAGAAAGACCCAAGCATCCAGCACCTCTTCGCTGCTGCTGCTGATACTACGGCTCCCGGCGCTACTCGTTGCATGATGGGCTACTCTACAAGATTAACTACATGCCTAGGGGAGCGCGTTTTCTTCTTGTCGTGCCAAAAACCTTTGCGGTGCTACAGTTCTACGCACTATGCATGACGATGTTACAAAATGCCGGTCACATGGGTTACGTAGAACTTATACACCGTACCCAAGAAGATTCTTCTGGCCGAAATGCGCCGTGAAGTTCACAATATGTCTCGAGTTGCCTCCGATGTCAGCACTACAAGCGCCTACGAGCATTCCATCTGGGCTACTCCAACCTATAACACCTTCTTGTTTCCCCCTTTGACCAAGTCGGGCATTGATTTAATCGGACCTTTTCCACGCTCTTCGACTGGTAATCCGCTACATCATTGTCTGCGGCGACCACCTGACGCGTTATGCAGAAACTGCGGCTGTCGCAGCTGCGAAGGCAGACAAATCGTTTCGACTTCCTGCTCCGGTTCGTCATCCTTAGGCATGGTGCTCCTCGGGTGATTATCAGCGACCGTGGACGTCAGTTCGTCGCGATGTTGTGGAAGCCTTGCTGCGTCTTTGTTCAAACTCACTTTCGTCACTCGACACCTATCATCCCCAGACAAACGGCTTGACCGAGCGTACCAACAGGACTCTCACAAACATGATTGCGATGTATGTTGACTCTCCGCCACAAAAAAACTGGATGAGATTTTGCCGTCATCACATACGCTATAACACGGCCCAGCATGAGACCACTGGCTACAGCCCGTTCTATTGCTCTACGCCCGTACACCTCCTAACACCCTGGATACAATATTGCCATTCTCTTTAGGTCACGACCCATCCGTTTCGCGCACCCTCTGTCTCGCTGAAGAAGCTCGTCGACTCGCTCGTTTACGTACCCTGGCCTCCCAGGGCCGCTCAAAACGCCTTTACGACAGTCGGCACCGTGCGGTTTCGTACGCTAAAGGCGACATGGTATTGTTGTGGACGCCTGTACGCAAACGGGGCCTGTACAGCAAGTTCTTGTCGCATTACACGGGACCATACGTTGTCGTCGATCGGTTGAGTGATGTCACCTACGTTATCTCGCGCGTAACGACCCCTGGACGGAGAAGCTGCAAGACTGAACTCGCCCACGTCGCCCGGCTGAAGACATTTCACCCTCGCCTGTGACTTCCTCGTGCCTCGCCCGACGGGCTTCGTCTGCGAAGGGGGAAATGTCACGCTCGAAACTGTACAGCGCTAGACTAGTCGCGACCAATCCCCAAGCGGGGTATGCGTCAAGGGGTGGAGCAGAAGAGGAAGTGGAGGACGAACCGCACTCGTACTGACCGCAGGATCGGTGGCCGCCTCCTTCAACGCTCTTATTCCTAATCACGGCTTTAATTAAACCCTTTGCACCGTAACAATATTATTCTTAAATGTACTTTCTTGTGCAACCACGTCTCAGAGCTGCCGCTGAGAAAGAGGCTTCAGAGTCCATCGTATTAGAGACCGAACAGAAATACAGAAACGTCTCCAGTGTAGCGATTGTGTCCCCTCAATACAATAGTCATAATTGCTTCGCGAGTACGTCTTTGTTCCCGTTACTAGAGGCTTGGCTTATCAGCATTGTTAGCATTACACTTATGCTTATATCGTGAACTTGCTTTGTTACTTCTGTAATCAGGTGCTTAAAAGGACACTGAAGGCAGCCAGCAAGTTGGTTTCGAACGAAATTCTTGCCTTTCCAAAGCCATTTAAGAGTTGATTCGGTGCTTAAATGTGCTTTAATTGCCGAGAAATTGCTAATAAATCTCTTAACAAGCGTTACACTAACAGAGACTGTGCGTCGCGATAAATCCGAAGCAAGCGAAGCAGCGATGAAGTCCAGCGGTAGAGGCGCAACCGAATACAACCATGCCGCACTCTGAGCGGTTTAGTCAGTTTCGTTGAAATAAGTCGTGCTTTCCCGAACTCCCGCGTCGTTTGCAGCTCTCGACCACTAAGAAAAATGTTTCTTCATGAAACCCGTCATCAGCATTGACGCTTTGTTGAAGAAAAACATGTCCTCGTGAGGCCCCTCGAATGTTGTCGTTGAACCAACAACTCGAGCGTAGCTCGCACACTCCTTTCATCAAAAAGTGTTACCGCCGCTCCAAGTATGGCCGAGCAAGGCCATCTAGCGGCAGCCAGGAAAGACGTTGCGCATGCCAGACGATTTGAAGGGGTCCTGAAATACCTTCCGCCTATGCATGGATGTACATGTAAGCAAAAAAAGCAATGTATTAGCAATCTCCTCCCGCGAGAATTTTGTTAAAGCGATGCGTATTAGCTGAGAAATCGTAAATCAAAAACCGCGCATTATCGTCGCTCCGCGTTTTCTCCTCCTTTCGACTTACTCTCCGCTGTTGACGGCGCTCGAGCCTTGCCTCCCATGATGCCGCGCTCCTTAGCGGTGACGTACTTCCGCTCTTGCGCTGCACAGACTGCCGTCTGCTACGGACAAGCTTTGTTGACACCATGAATCCCGTACTCCGCTCAAGGCTGCAAAAGCGAACTCAAAATCTGGCCGCATGTGTGCGGCGGCCTGGCCGTGCCCTTTCGCGGTGTACGTTGTGCTTTTTATCGGCGGTGAACTCGCAGCCGCACGGGGAGGATCTGCGCTCGTTCTCTTTGATGCACCGCGCACCGTTTATCCAAGAAGCGCCGTATCAGATGTGGTTCCGCTGGTGCCGGGTCTTATTTTCTGGCGGTGGTAATTCCTGGCGGCGGCATGCGAAAAAGACATTTTAAACCGATACAGAACCCGTGCACAAAACGCTTCAATCATGTGACCTGTTCAGCTTGGGGCGACGCGTGGTGGAGAGCGGCAACGTTGGCAAAACATGCTCCGCCGCGGCTCTGAGAGGCGTGATAAGGTGTCGGCACCCTTGGCCAGACAGTTTCGGGCCCTTTCCCCCTCCCCCCCCCTCCCCCCCCCTTCAAAGCCTCATCGCATCGCATCGCGGCTCTGAGCTTTCTAGCGCTGGAGCGAGCGCCATTTCTTTGGCAATCTCAAATATCGGTTGCATTGGCAACAAGGCACAAACCACTCTAGAAGTCCGTTAGGGTTCCGTGATCCCGGTTCAGCTCGCGGCACCACTTCGCGACATGTGGGAACTGCAGGCGTACCACTAACTCCCATTGGGAAGTGCGAGATGCGTTTGGCATTTGTTTCGCGATGAAATGCGACGTTGTGCTTCTGCGGGGGATAGTGCTTCCCGTGTTCTGGATTATCTTTCTAGAGCGACGAACGACTCAACCTCGCATGGGGTATGTGCAGTGTGCGTGGCTAAAAGCCATCTCGGCTTGTGCGCCAGAGTTAAGTAACTTGCTGTTCGTCCCCGCAAACCGCGCGCGAGGTGAGGGCCGAATTTACGATGGGCAGGAGGAGGCAACCCATCGTCTCTCAATCGCGGTTCAGACTTGCAACGCATGTTGTGACGTTGTGTTCGTTCGAAACGCATCTCTGGATTGTTTTGAAGTTGAATAAAATGTGTGCGCCAAACCGGGGCATTCGGCTCAGGGCGTTCTCTGCGATTGCACGAAAGAAGTGCCACGAGGCTTCAACGCTTTTTATATGAAACGTACTCAGGTAAGAGAATATCCATGTCGTGTTATGGCCGTGTTGCATTCAATACAAACGGTTAAGCGTTTGTTTACACTTGTTTCGTTTGTCGTAAAACGTCCAAGCCCTCCGGCACTCCACTGGCAGGTCAGCCGGCGAGCCGACGCTGAGCAGCCGACTCATCTCTTTGCCGGAAGTGAGTGAAAAAGCCGCCCAATAGCAGGATGTCTAGCTCATGACGAACATCTGGGAATCGATGACGTAGACATGTGAAGATGGCGGCGTCCAAAAACACGAAGGGAAGGGTAAGAAAAAAGCGACAAACTTTGCAAGAAAAGTGTGAGCTTTCCGCTGCGCGTAAAAGAGTAATACTTGGCACAGGTGACGTTGACGACCCAGTCTAACGATTGCACTAGTTCATTTAGTGTGCTCAAAACGCCTTTCAGGGCCCCTTTAAGCACTTCCGGTGAAAGTTGCGCGGTATAGCCAGTGGCAGCGGTACCTGTTTTCACGTTTTAGCTATTTTCTACATTGCATTTTTTTTAAAAACCTACTCGTAAGAGTGCCATATTTGTTTTCCTGAGCAATCTAGGGCAATCAGCCAATCTAGAGTAACTTGTATTTTGAGTTCAGTCGTTTTTTACATCGTTGTGGTGGGAAGCGCAAGCTAACGGCGGGGACAAGAGAAGAAAACGAAAACGACATAAAGTGGTCATACTATCAGGGTGCTTACCATGCTTGCCTAGATGGCCTGCCATGATGGTACCATGCTTCATTGTTCGGTTCAGCGGGACATGGAAGTGTCGTCTTCGTTCTCGTTTCCTTCCCTTATCCCTGTCATTAGTTTGCGCTTCCAACCACCACGATTACCACCTGGCCTAGGCTTCCGCTCTTGCAAATACCTTTCAAATTAGTCTTCCCCACGTGCACGCCTGATACAGACAAATCACGTAACTGCTAGGTTTATGTACGGAAACCTTGAGCACCACGTGTGTCAGCGAAAATACGCTATGTCTCCGGCAACAAGCAAGACCTTTACCTTCATAAGAAGATAAAGACAGACCTCCCACTCCTTGACCTCTGTTTTCGTTAACGCAGATGCAACATCCAATTCTAACAACACGTGTGATAAGAGGCAGCCTTTTGTAAGAGAATACTTGATCGCAACCTGCTTCGAAAGAACGCGCAATGTTTATAGCAAGCTGAATGCCGTGAAAAAAAATTACGCCCACCTCCCCTCGCGGGAACCCCGGTGTGATGCGACGCTGAGGGGGGCTCAAGCGCAACGGAGAGCAACCGTCGACCCAAAGGCCGCCGGAGAGGGGCACACCGGTTATATGCGCAGCGCGCCCGAAGGAGAGGAGACTGCGGAGAGAGAGAGTACTGCACACGCGCAGCACCGCGCATAGCGCCGCCCACCGGCGGAGTGAGAGCGCGCTGGGCCGCACACCCGCAGATGTTGAGAGAGAGAGTTCGCTCTCACCTGGGCACGCGCTGGCGCCAGTGCATCTGCCGCGGCTATGACGCAACACAATCCAACACAATCCACTTTAATCCAATCCAAGCCAAGCCAAGCCAATCGAATCCAATCCAATGCCCCTCACGAGAGAGTGTTCGCTATCGGAGAGGAGAGGGGGTGAGCGTAGGAGAGTGCGGACGCCGACGACGGACGCACGCAGGAAGGACAGGGCCGCCGACAAGAGATGCTGTCAGCGTCGCATCTAAAAAAACGGTGAATCTATTGAATGCGTCAAGGATTTCAGTGGTGCAATTGAGTCCCATTCGTACCGTCCTCATTATTCCTTTCTCGTTACGCCGGTTTCTCCTCCCCTCGTGTTTTCATCGTCGCTCTTGGAAGCTGTACCTACTTGCTGTAGGCGTAAGCGTGCTTCGGTGCTTCTGTAATTACCATACTCGTATTACTCATGTAGACCTCAAATTCATGTCTTTAACACGTTTTTAATTAGAATGCGGCAATGCCAAACTTCTTATTATCTTTGAGCCTGGCTTTAACGGGTGAAGTGGACAGGATGCCGCCATGGGGTTTTTTCAAAACGGTTGTGGACACTTTTATCTCGCTTACTGCGCAGGTATCATCGAAATACCTGCCGAGTCCTTCAAGGAATTCTGTGACGAACACCACAACTGAGACTCTACTTCATGATTTTTATCGCCAGACTTTCTTAGACGACTGTAAGAGAAGTGCTCTAAATCCCGTCATGCCAAAGTGCGTTGGGCCAAATAAGAAACTATTTTCTTAAGGTTAATGCATAAAAACTTCAGGCTGAAACACGGCTGCGCAATAAAGACTTCCATTTTCAGGGTTCTATTATTGTCGCTTATGCCACCAATTAGAGACAATTGATTTCTTTTGGGGCTGTGCCGTGACCCGGTAATTTAAAGGATGCTTTTTTGGGTGGTCTCCTTGGACGCGAAAATTTCCGTCGGTCTGTACGTCTGTCTCCTCTCTGTCGGTCCCTCGATTCAGCCGAACGTCCAAAGTTTAGGCAAATACTGAATGAGATGTTTACGTACCTAAAGCCATTTCTAAATTTTTATATCTGGTGCAAACATTCATACTGGTCAACATTGTTCAGCAAAAACAAGCCATTGCGCATATTTGAGGCAGATCATCAACACATACGTGATATTTGCAGCGTTTCTTTATTTAAAAAAACACGTGGTTACTCGATTTTTGCGATATAAAATAAGAAATACTGCAGCCGCTGGCCTGAACACAACGCCGAGGCAGTGGTGGCGTCACCTGGTAATGGCCCTAGGTGCGCACGTCCGTGTGTTTCCCAGGGCCACTGCACCCTGGCGCCACTGTGTAACCAGAAGCATCTTCGCCGGTGCGTTCGGCGGATAGTATGCATACGTTGCGTGCAGAGTGCACAAAGCTCTCGAAAGCACAACGACAGATCACACGGTTTTCCACCCTTGATCGACCATTGTAGTGGTCATGAAGCGTGAAGTCTACATGGAAAACATAACCGCAAAAATCGAGGAAAATACCAAAGAGGACGTCGCGGCGGAGAAGCGCCAGCGTGCCGACCCCCGTCATCTCACGCGTGCCCCGACAACGTACGAGCAACGTGCCGAGCGGCTACTGAAAGACCGTGAGGCGAGGCGTCCCCGGAGGCAACACGACGCACACCAGGCGCGCGAAACGCGAATCGTCGGTTTTCCATTTTCAGCCACCATGCCAGTCGTCAAAGGTGCCAAGTCTACACGCGAACACATGCCCAAAAAACTCGGGGAAAATTTTGGCCTCTCCGCATGTCTGTGTCTGTCTGACATTTGAAGCGAAGCAAGCAGATACGCGGCAAATTTCTCTCTGCGACGTTTCGGAACGCACTCTTACAAAAACACGTACTCAATGCACAATTGTGTTCTTGCCTTTTTCAAGATGCTATTCGGGTGCCCAAGGATACCTTTTTGTGTCAAGAGTGTAAAGCTTGTGGAAATTCCGCATGCATGGACGGCATGCAGGATTTCCGGCGGAACCCCGTCGGCTAGTAATTGCGGTTTTGAGAAACTCGGAGAGCGTACGTGAGTAGCGTTTTTCGCACCCGGCTGCTTGTTTGTAGTAGCACTGCGATGCATTACCACCGCGCTATATTTTCTTTTTTTTTTTGTCCGGACATTGACATAATCCCAAAAATCAACACGGGACAACACAGGACAACACGAGATAGTACAATGCCACAATACAATGCCACAAAAGATTTCGGAGCAGTCAATGCTTCGACGCGTGCCAACCCGCTAGGCGTAGGCTCTTAGACTTCGCTAGGCGTAGGCTCTTAGACTTTGAGCCCTTCAAGATAAAGCAACGCAGTCTCACGAGAAAACATCCGCGCCGGCCGACCACACACATCACCAAAGAGACATTCCTTGCGTACTCTCCAAATACTGTGGAGACCGAGAACCATTAGCAGATCGCACTGCAGATGGAGGAGGAAAGCAAACACGACCGTGTGCACGAGGTTTCGGCGCACGTTAAAGATCCCCAGGTGGCCAAATTAATCAGAAGCCCTCCACTTCGGTGCACCTCATCGCCTGCGTTGCGTCGGCGCGTTAAACCCTAAAATTAATCAATCAATTAAATCAGATCGCACTGTACGCCCTCCCCGTTTTCTATTGGGAGGTACCGAATGCCATGCGGATTGAACGGAAAAAAATTAGGGAAGCTTGCACGCATGCGCTAGACTTAAATGGCGGAGATGTCGGTGATCATTGACGCACACAAAGTTCAGTTTAGTATAGTTATGGTGTCGTGGTTGACGTCGGCGGCATGGCATTTCAATGACCTTATGTTGAACGAGTCTGGTGTTCGTCGTTTTGGTCAACGTTTTCGTACACCACTCTGCAAGCACGGCTTATCGTCTCTGGCAAATGCTTTGACCGCTGAGCCTCTTGAAGCGCGGCCTATTGCTACGGCCGCGCCATAAGGATTCAATGGTCACCTTCAGCATCTTCTACATTCAAGTCACGGCTCTTCCACAGTACAGGGCGCATGCGCACGACGACACGAGCGAGAACGAAGAAGGGGCGTTTAACGCTATGGCATCTTTGTCGTTCCGAGCAATTGTTGCCACGATACGATAAACACTGGAGCTTTTTCTAGCCAATGTTGGCATACCTTCCTAAGTGGGTATGCTGAGCTTGACTAACGGGCGCTCGAGGCAAGCGTGCATGAGCGCTCGGCATTTTCTTTGTATTCTTGAAACTGCAGACACCATACAGTAAACGATTGGTTCCCCAGCTTCGCTGTTAAAATCTATGTACTGCAAGCAACCCGAAACCATAGAACATGTCTTCGTACACTGCCGGAAGAGTGCACTTCTTGGACATCCCATTGTGTAATGTTGCCAGCAGCATTGCCTGCGAACGTTCCCAGCAGTACCAAAGTTATCGCTGTTCTTTTCTTGTGGCACAAACCCACTGAGGGATTGGCCAAGGATCGGAAACTCGGAGGGGCTAGTGTTTCCGCTTGACAATATTCACAAAACAATTAATTGGAAACTTAAAATTTGGAGAATAATGCGCCCCCCGTGAAATCCGAATGTGATGGCACATGATTGCAGTAGGTGCACACCAGCCGCGCATAACCCTGATCCTATAGAAGCTGTAGTTCGTAGCGGTATGCTTGCTGACATAATTTGCGCCGTAACAGGAAGAAACAAAAGCGAAGAGACTCAAACACGGTGTAGCAGAAAAGAAGCCGCTTGAAGTAATTCCCGCCAAAATACTCGCAAATGGAAGCAAAATAAGCAAATACGATGTAGCAGGAAGGGGGCCGCGCGCGACATGCCGCAGCAAGCTAGTAGTGTGGGCGGCAGCGACGAGCGAGAAAAACATTTGCGCAGGCCGCCGAAGGCGACAACAGCGGCAGCGACGGGCCGTCGCCGTCACTCGCTTTTTGCTGGTAAGCAACGAGCGGCCCACCAGCGAGCGACCCCGACGAGCGACGGCGACAAGGAAGTTGATGCCAGTGTATTAATTTTTTTTTCATTTGTTGCTGTCGCCCACACTGTTTGCTGCACCCATTGAGTTACGTTTTTCGTGTCATTCGCTTGTCGCCGTCACTGAATAAAGTTACTCCTTAGACAAGTTGTTAATGGGTATCGCCAGCCCACCGCCTTCTAGAAAGCGCTCTAGCGCGAGCAGTTTAGAGCCGTGAGCCTGCTCTCCTCACCCCACGTGGCCTCTTCCCCCTTCGTAAGGAGCCAACTAGCTTCAACTTGAACGATTTATTTTCAAGATGTCCCAAGCTACGAATATAGCACTCTACTCCCACTTCCCCCACTTGACTTAGCGTCTTCCTGATGTAATAAAGGCTATCTCCTCGTCCTCCTCAAAACACATTAGCAGACATTCACCTCAACTCAAGCCATAAGGGACCGACAGAACCAGATGGCACAGCCCGAACTACCCATCGGAAGCATCGAGTGGGTAGTATGGATGCAAGGGCGTTCTGCAGCTCGAAACGCAGGGTCGCTGACGTGTTCACGTCCTTATGGCCGTATTTCCCAGCGTCCGACGTCTCATTATCAAGCGGGTCGTCGAGCGTCTCATCAAAAATCCGGTCATCGAGCTTGCTTATCTGCTGATGGAGCGCTTCGATTCGTTCAAGCAGAACGCTTACCTCGGACGCCGAAAGTCCACGTTGCCCTGGCAACGCTGCTGCCAATTCCATAAGGCAGTGCAGCACAGAGTGGAGGCTTGATTGATTGATTGATTGTAGGGTTTAACGCGCCGACGCAACGCAGGCGATGAGGCGCGCCGTAGTGGAGGGCTCCGGATTAATTTTGACCGCCTGGGGATCTTTAACGTGCGCCGAAATCTCGCACACACGGGCGTTTTTGCTTTTCGCCTCCATCAGAAAAGCGGCCGCCGCGGCCGGGAATCGAACCCGCGACCTCGTGCTCAGCAGCGCAACGCCTTAGCCACTGAGCCAACGCGGCGGGTACAGTGGAGGCCCGGGTGACGTCGGAGTAGCTGTTCCATGCCGGTCAGCTGGCGGCCGGGGATTCTGGGGCCAAGGTCACCGGCGCCTTGTCGGTTCAAAGGGCTTGCGCGACGCCGGGCGTCGATGAGCTAGGCCTTGTCGCGAGATCCCGAGTTTCCAGCACCATGTAATGGACCTAGAGGTCCTCCGGCTGCCGACCCGTCGAGAGAAAGCGGAGTGCGCACGTCTGATGATAATGGGGACTTTCAGTGCAGTTTATATTTTTTTATGGTAATCGTAAGCGTGGCGGCTACTCCAGAGTAAAAGCTTCCTTAAGCCCGTGACATATTTTGCATATAGCCTGATCAGAAGTGCTCATTTCACCATGCGATTACTTTTGTTTCTCTAAGCTGATTCTGCCTCAGGGATCCTGAATTACACCTGCAGTTAAGTGATCTCGTCAGACACAGGCATCGCTGACCTCTGCGCAATACTTGTCACAAAAACGTTTACGTCCAGCTACATCTGCTCACCATGCGATTCTTGATTCTGATCCATTGTTTCGCAGCTGGGCAAAAAGCGCCCCTTAAGATATCACGGTGAGCCGCAAACTTACATTCAAACAAGATACTGACCGGCATCGTTTCGATCTTGTAGTGACGGTTGAGCTTTGTCAGATGCGTACTCCGTTGCCGCGCTGCTCCTCCCGGTTTCTTGTTCAGCAAACTGTCAGGTCGACCTCGTTCTTTCCGTTTTAGCGCCGGCTTAGCGCTGGTCAAGTTGGTTTCTCGGTTGACCGGCCGGCGGCGTTCTTGTTACCTTCACAAAGGAGATTTGTCCGACTGCGTCAGTTAGTTCTGTTATAACAACATGGTTTCAACTCAGTGAACTAATGGAAGAACCGACAGGACACACCGCCGTAGTCCTGTCTTCGCCTTCGTCAAGTTTCTGCGTATAGTTCAAAACTTAATGTCTAATCATCAACCAGCTCAACAACGCACTTTAAGCTGTTAGGTTCATTTGCGGCGGTTTCTCACTAGAGCAGGGAAGCGTCGAGGATCTGATCTTACCCCTGGATCTCCGGTCGGACAACTCGCTTACGTCGATTAACTGCATTTATTTGCGGGCCCACGGGGTTTTATCCTATCACGGTAGCACCTCGGAAAGGGTTTCAGAAACCGTGTTAACATATCTTTCCATCTGGGTCACACGGCACACTTCATTTCTCCATTCTCGAATTCGTGAGTCACAAATACAAAGCTGCTTCTGCTTTGTTCATGGCGAGCGGTCTCTTTTCTCTATCGCATGTTATCGCCAACCGCCGCCAGTATAGGTAATTGTCTCCTTTGCACACTGTTCCCTTTGGCTTGAGATAAGCTGGTTGTTCAGTGCCTGTCTGCGCCGAGTATTTGAAGCACTTACCTGGCCGATAGCCAGACTCACGGTTCTGATAAATGTCTTTCTCTTTAGCCGTTGCCCAGTGCCTGTTTACGACGAGCATTTTCTGTTTTTTTTTTAATTCAGTACCCTTAGGGCCCGTGATGGGTATAACATAGGGGGAGAGGGGTTAGAAAAAGAGCACAACGCTGTATCAAAGTTGAACGAGGAGTGACAGACAGAGTACATCGATCTCTCTTCCTCGTGGCTTTCGAAGCCAGATTCTGCATTTTGTTAAATGTCTTTGGAAGGCGAACAAACGCGGAGTAATTAACGCTGTTGCTACCGACGAGAAACAGCTGTTAATGCGCCCAAAAATGTTTTTAGACAAATATTAAGGGGAAAGCTTGAAGTGCCCAAATCTGCGAAAAACCGTCGTTATTATTGTCTGTTAAAGAAAATGGCCGCCAATTTAAAGAGTACATAAGTAAAACACATATGTGTGATCTCATGGGATATGAACTCGGGTCTGGAATTAGCATCCCAGTGCTCTAGCAACTGTGCTATCTCCGTTTTTCTACTTTATAGCATTTGAACAATCCCAACCGTCAGTGTAGGTTCAAAAACAGCTTACCAATTTTTGCTTGTGGATGCTATTGTAAACATCAAAAACCGGCAGTTATCCCGAAATGGGCAACCACACAATCTTCGTCCCTTGCATATAAATTGCGTCTTTTAGCGTACTGACATTCTGAGCAAAGTACTTGCTGAATGTCTCCGCGTTATCATGACGGTGGCGCATTGCCATAAAATCGCCATGTGGCGTGTAGGCCCACAAGCATTATTAGACAGTACGGTACATTGCCATTGTCATACATGTGGTGTCACGGGCAAGCCGTTTTTCTGTGCCTGCCTAATTACGTTCCCCGAAAATGGCTACGGCTTAGCCCAGCTAACCTGGTATATGCCAAACGAAAGCTTGGTCTAGACGGGTTAAGTCTTCGTTTCACTTGGTTAAACTTTGATTTAGCTGTAATGGCTACACTTAGTCGTACAGTTATTGTTAAGCCAGGTGTAATGGTTGTACCTAGGCCGGTAGCTAGATATGGGAGTGGTTAGGCTTGTGTGGACACGCACCTTTAGACAGACCAAAAGACTACGCCGAACGGCTGCATCTTCCGCAGTCTCCGACGCTAGCTTCGCGCTCTTGGCATTCCGGACACTCTCCAGTGAAGCAGATCGCCAAGCGATATCCGCGGGGTGGACAGACGGCGTTTGCTGGCGACGACGCAAAGCCTCCAGCTCCCGCGCAAAGCTCAAAGAGGACGGCCCGACCTCGTTCTCATTCACAACGAAGGTCGCACTGACTAGGTGACCCCGACGCTTCTCTTAGCCAGGCGCGAGGCGAGTAGCGTGGTCAGGCCGCGACTCAGCTGAGGAGAGCGCATGCGCCAAGCCCGCAGTGGCGGCGGCGGAGCTGGACGTTCGAGTCATGTGATTCGTTGCTAAGGCTATGGTGCATCTGCGGTCAAACGAAGATCAAATCGCTCGTGACGGCGAAACTCGGCTCGACTAGGTTAGTTAAGCAATAGTGCATTCCAGCGATGAAAACTCGGTCTATGGTTTTCGGTTTCCGACACAAAAGGCAAACTGCTGCCCATGCTACGAACAACAATTCTTCAGCCATCTGTTTTGATTGGCAGTTTCCATAGTGAAGTTTAGAAAAGAAAATTGTAAAGTTGTTTCTTATGCACACTAGGAGTGCCATTTTTTGACGCGACACATCTTGCCCTGGGCCACTGCAATTCGTAGTTGGGTTCAGCGAGAGTGGGAAAAGAACATTTTTTTAAATCTTCTCATCGACATTTTCTTGAAACACTGCAAAAATAATAGAGATAAAACCTCCTGCAGAGACATTTTAACGATTGAAGTTTTCTTCAGGTAACCTTTGAAGGTGTAACTATCGTCCTCATTTGGGACAACAAACTGCGGGAGTGCACCTATTAATACACCTTGCGGAAGTGTGCGAAGAACAGGATCACTCGCATGCTGCTGAAAAGTTGCCGCAAAAAAAAAGATCGATAAACCTACCACTGCCAATAGTATTCTACGAGATATTTGTACCGCTGGTTCTCTCCCTTTGAGGAACTCAAATGCACGCAGAGAAAATACCGTGTAATTTGCGCACCGTAACGCGCGAACAGTGTATTGTTTGCAGTACGAAGCATAGCTTGGCAACGAAGACCATGTCGCTGATGGTGGCACGAGCCAATACCGATAGGCTGTGGCCTCCCCAATTCGGTGCATTTTCGCGCAATCTTATCCATTGTTCCTTGCGATTTTGCTTTTGTCTTGGTAGAAAATCAAGAGGAGCGCCAAGATATTTTTGTTTGCAACCTTAAACCTCCGAATGTGGAATTGGTTGACAGTTCACAGTGCGGAACACTTTACCTGCTTCATAGCACTACATGTTTGCACACAGATATTATGTGTAACCTCAGCCACATTTTGCACGTTCCTTTATCTCTAAAAAGCATTGCCCCGTAGCCCGCATATGTCAACAACCGCACTTGTGTTCCAACTAAAATCCTAAACCTCTTAGTTTGAATATATTTCAAGTAGAAAGGCTCGAAAACAAACAAAAACAGTGGAGACATCGGGCAACCATGCCTAACAGACGGCAACGCAGAAACGATTGTAGCAATTTTATGTTGATAACTGCGTGGTACATTCCTGGTAATCCATTGCACTGCATTATACAGCACTTCCACATTTGCATATTTCATTATACCGAAGACCACTGCGTGACACTTTCGATGGGTTTTCCAGACAACATATAACGTCGCAGCCTGGTGGCTCATCAAATCACATCATTTCAAGACACTGAAAGCAACACGGATATAGGTATCTCTCATTTAATGTGAGAAAAGTCTTTAATTTCATGGGTTTGTTATATTTAGGACAGGAATTCGGCACCTGAGTCCTTGGGTCTCAGGCAGCCTGTTCGGTCTTCTCGCTCACTGACGCAGTTAAAGTCTCTCGAAAGAATCACATTTTTCGCAAATAATATATGTATCGAAGTCTGGGAGAAACTTTCTCGTTCTCGTATTTTCTTTGGTGCGTAAATATAGGGCACGCCAAATTCAACTTCGTCAAACAGGCAAAGGCAACCTAAGTTCCAGCCCTAGCATTTCTGCCAATTTTTTTGTCGTGAGTATTTTGTAAAAATGTTTCCTCGGGTTATTGTACGTGATGATTTCGTATATGTCATTCCCGTGGGTTTACGTGGGGGTTAGTTGCGTATTATTACTTGTAAGATACGTTCTGCATCGCCATGCATTTGTGTGGCTTCTACCTACGTTTCAAAAATACTCTCTGGATCCCCTGTGCAGCCCGCATCTTGAGGCGGGCAAGTGGCAGAATATGGCGGCTGGTCTCCTTCTGGCCTAGACTAAATTCACTATGTTTAAAGATCGCGGCAAAGCCACCTTTTTTTGTCGAGCCCGCCAAAGCAACCACCGGTCGTCCGTCGGTTGTCGAACGTCCGTTCATCCCGGCTCTAGCGGGCATCGGCAGGACGTCCATTTCAAAGCCGATGGATACTCCATGTACGTCCATGAGACGTCCGGATTTAACACTTCCGTGCGTCCGTTCAGACGTCCGAAATGGGGTGTATTTTGGATGTTCAGTATAAATTTGCGCAATCACAAATGTTTTGGGAACGAGAGGCTTATGTTCCTTCAACGAATGCTACACCGCACAACTTGAAAGTGCTACTTGGCAGGCAAGTATACATGATAAACGTGCTTCACAAGTTTCATTAGCGGTTCCCAGTTCTTAAATACCCTTCCTCAAAGAGATCATCGTTTGAGTCAGGGAGGTGCGTGAAAAACGTTAAAAAAATCGCGTTTAAAATTGTAATATAGCAATAAAACTTGCGATATACAAGTCAGAGTTTGGTGTACAAAATCTTAATTGAAAAGAGTAGCTTTTCTGTTATCGCTTTTATACACACTTTGCGTCATTATTTGATGCTTCGTGGTAACCTTGTGCGTCCAGGGGAGGACATCCTTTGCACATACAGAAATGTGCATGATTCGTACAGCCATTGCTGGATGTCCACTGTACGCCCGCCAATGTACATCGTACACTGGACGTACAGTGGCCATTCAATTTTGACATTGGATGTTCGGCTGTTTTTCGGACGTTCCACGGACGTCCGTGATTGCTTGGGCGGGAGGCCGGCCATTCCATGGAGCGAGTGGCACCGCCCGTTCAAAACGTATCTCATCGACGCAGGATGCGAAAATTTCACACCGCAACGGCAAGCGGCACTCCTGAAGACATTTTTACGAGCAGAAGCGAGTCGATTCGCTCAGATGGTTGCTTCAACCAGACCAGCGGGTGGATATGCCGTCAATAAATATGACTACCTCGTCCAAGGCCTCGCCGCTAACTTAGACGACGCGGCATCGCAATGGGTCAACCGTAGACACTTTCGAAGTTTCCATCAACAAAAAACCGAATCGGCGACCGAGTTTGCGCGCCGTGTTGAATATTTGTGTCGACAAGGCAACTTTGGCTCCGAAGGGGCCTCCTCACTCGTGGATCAAGTCATCGTGGGACCAGATTCCTCGCAAACCTATAGCTTGGGATTGCTTGGTTATCCCATCTTCTTTGTCTTCTTGAACGCAGCACCTTTTCTTTAGTGTGGTTGCTCATTACAGAGGTACGAGCCAAGTACCCACCCCGGAACAGAAACTTACTTCTGTGGAAGCCCGAACACTCAGACAATCACAAACATGACACATTCAGCAACGATTTATCTACAACAACGCAATAAAAACTGCAATAAATGTGGAAGGCCCCCTATACTTTACCACGCTACATGTGGTTGCCACAACATACGTACGGCCCTCAGCAGACAATAACACCAATCGGTTTGTGCTATGGGAAGCAGCTCTGGCCAGCTCCGACCCAGGGATTCAGAGGGGCTGGACCCTTAGGGCGTGGAGAGGGGCGAAAACGTCTGGAGGTTTGGACGAAGGACCCCAACCATAGTTTGAGCTTAACAACCTTTGGACTACTGAATAAATGTTCCTTCCTTCATTCCGTTACCCCAGTGTAACGCGACGCTGATGCCTATTCGCTGCGCTTTGGTCCAGAAGCTCTATCACGGAAGCAATAAATGAGACCAAATGAAACTGTGTTTTACGCCTCAAAGGCTGTCCATACTTCAAACAGCGTACTTATTTAGTCAAGGCGGGAAGCCGAGTAGTATTTTATTTTTGTTGACGGCGTGTCCTAAAGCTTCTACTGATTCGGTGCTTAAATTAAGCAGGCCTAGTCTCTTCCTGTGGTGAATAAAAGATCTCTAACCGCTGTTACACTTCTCATACAGCTGTGAACGCAACGCTGCGCATCGATATCGTAGAAATTCCTGGCCTGTCCACACCCCGAGGACTCCGGAACCACAGGGGCTGGGGGCAGGTTTGAGGATGGCCCCTTCCAGCATTTTTCCAGAGGGGGCAGCCGCCCCCCCCCCCCCTCACATACACACAATTTCCGACCATTTACGCTAAAATAAAATCTTTGACAAGAGCTATAGTCAAATTTTAGAACTGGTGGTTATGTGGTCCAATGATTTCCGCACGCCACCCGACATACCCGTATTCAAGCTCTCAAATCAGAAGTACGCAAACAGATGCACAACGCAAATGAGAGAACATTGAATTGCACGCGGAGAGCGAACAACAACACGTCAATAGATAGGAGATATTTATCTCGTGTCACCGCACTTGCCTACAACGACGCAAGCCCGGCTATCACCGGACACTGTACCAACGAAAACTGACCAATATTTGAAATGCGGGAAACCTGCACAAGAGATTGATTACCCGCTAATAGATTGCTCCATAACAATGGAGGAAGGACTACTCCTTGCAGAAATATTCAAACCTGAAGTAATCGAACACCAGGGTACATACCAAGCTGTAGAAGAACTCGTACAATAATATCAATTAGACCAGCCTAACGGTCCCAATGTCGGCTTTATGGCAGCCAGCCTGCGGTAACACTACTTACAATTTCTTATTCAGGTACAAAAGCTCTTGCTTGTTTTTCCTCAACCCTTCTTGCCTATCGGGTATTTTATTCATTGATCTATTTTATTTATTTCACTAAACATTGACCAAACACATATGCCCATTGATAGACTGCTTTTTCGAGCGTTGCACTTCCCGGGGTAATGTTGCGGTAAGCAGGATTTTTCCTTGCCGAACACCCCACTACCACCACTGTGTCGAACGAGGTGGACAGTAAGAGTAAAATCAATGAAAAGTTTCATTGCCAACTATTAAAGGGTGCACACGACTTTTCAGGAATTAGTACAAGCTCGGAGATCCCTGTGGAACCAGTATGACAGCCATACAAAGATATGAGAAAGTATATATATTACATAAGTGCGAAACTTTGCTGGGCGTCAACCTTCCTATAACTCTGTTTGGCCCATGGCAGAAATTAGCGAGTATGCTTCAACGCCCAGCTTACCGCGCTGTAGGAGCAAAAGAGGCAGCAGAGGCTCTTAGTTTGACGTCCTATGGCAGTTGACAAACGTTAAGAACAAATGTGTTAGGTCTCAAGGAACCTCTTGCGTTGAGACTTCCGCAGCCACCCAGGAGGCTTGGATTCACTGACAAGCCCGATCAGCCTGCAGCGCATGACGCCAAGTCGTCACAGAGGAAGTAGTTTTTTTCCATCTATCGATAGTGTTCCCACCGAGATCCGACGATGATTTGAACAGTCAGGCATGAAACAGCTGATTAGCCTCGAGCCCAGTTTGGCTGACGCTGCTGAAAGTCGAAACTCGCGGCAAACGACCTAAATGAGCTTTGAATCGCACACGCTGGAGACTGGTATCACCAAGCTTTCAGAGCAAATCGTGCTTTCCCAAACACTCCTGCTGACAAGGGTCCGACCACATGTCTACGCATTTCATTGAGTCTGCAGGGGAAGTCTGCATGCGTAAGATAAGATGGACAGGGTGGTCCGGCACTTGCAACTCGTGCTTTTAGTGCATGCGTCAGCTGCTTCACGAGAGCTATTGTTGAGTGCTATGAGGCGAGTGACTGAAGTTCGACTTGTTTCTGTTCATTTTTTTCATATGACACTTGCTTTGGAATTAGAGGCCGGCAGTGCTGCGCTGCCGTCGACATGTGTACACGGGGTTGGGTCCTCGTCAAGCCAGCGCCTGTGCTGGCTTTTTGACCACACTCCTTGCAACGTGGCATGTAAACACATAAATGAATACATTTTGAATTGGACTTTGAGTAAAAACATATTCAAGCAATTGAATGACGCAGCGGAGGCGGACACACCTGCTCCTCCTCCACGTGCAGAACAAGAGAGGTACGGAACCGCACTTGGATTCCGTTATGAAAGATTTTATGTCTAGAACGGCAGAACGAACGCCAACCTTCGGCCCCCTTTGACAACCTCAACTGCCCAACGGCTTCTTGTCATGCCAGCCATGAAGCTGGTCAATCTGCGACAGTAGCTATGAACCTAGTGCCTACTTACTTGTTTACTTGTATCAAATTTTTGTACTCCGGTCAGTTCACATTTGCTGCACTGCGTGATCGAATGCAGAAATACTAAAAATGCTTTTTCGTAGTTTCGAACCCGTTTGGCAAATCGCGCGGTCTGCGCACGTTTTCAGTACTTCTGGACCTACCAATGAATTTTAAAGTGTATAACAATTCACAATGAGCGAGGACGAAAATATGTAAAATTTATTAGAGAAGCAATGGGTTAGGACATTATTGTTTTTGCCAATAAAATTATACTCATTATTAAAATAATACGATCTAACGTAACTAAATAAAAAATGAAAAATATTGTGAGGAAGCGGAGGAATAGCTGTTAAAAGATAAACATAACCTCAACCTAAAAAACGACCATACTTGCCTCCGCCGGCCCCCCCTCCCCTCCACTCCCAAAAACGTTCCAGAGTCCCTGCCACTACCTGCAACTATTGCGAAGACATAAAAGCAACACGTACGCTGTACAAACACTACGAGAATTGACAGCATAGCCACGCCACAGCCCGGGTATATATACGCTAACCTTCTCTTAATACACTGAAAGTACTTCGAACTACAATCATCGAAATTTATTGAAAATTCAAACTGCACTATTTGGACCGCCCATGGCACATAGGTCTCTGTACCTTGGTCGGAAGTGCGTGCATAAAAATGCGCTGATGATTGCTATATACCCTAGTGCGAAATTGGAGCGCGGCATGAGCTCACCGCTCTTAGCTGCGCCTCAGGAAGCGGTCGCGTTATCAGGGAATGCACGGCGGTATGCAAAGCTCTCCTGTTATCTGGCAGCGCGTAGCCGCCGCCGGCCAGCGTGTTGTTCCAGATCATGTTGGAACCTCCCGCGGATGTATCACGTTGTTGGGATTAGCCAAGCACGGGGAAGCAGCGAGCATGTAGGTGCAAAGTGGAGAAAAACATGCCCGCCGGGTGGAATGTTTTTCTCCAATTTCTTTCTTTGTTTGAAAACTGTGTACCTGTTTCAATGATAATAAATGACCCGTCATTTTCCTTCTCTGATTGTGTAGATATATATATATATATATATATATATATATATCTATATATATATATATATATAGATATATATATATATATATATGTGTGTATATATATATAGCGAATCAGAATAGGAAATGAGGGGCTCGTTGAAAATAACACAGAAATAAGGGTTGGCAGTCGAGAAAACCTCGGAAAGCAAAGGGGAGGATGTGGTAGATCATTGAAACAGATTAAGAATTTGGAAAGAAGAAAGAAAGTGAAGAAAAAATGCCCGCCAGGTGGGATCCGAACCCACGACCTCCAGAATACCGGTCTGGTGCGATAACCACTACGCTAACCGGCGGGGCGATTTTCCCATTCACTTTCTGGGGTATTTATGTTAGGTATGTTTGTTTCCTGTGCTTGGGGGTGGTAGCCAGCGCCATTCGGACTAATCGGGGTGAAGGGGACCTTCTTTTTTAACCCCCGGGTCGTGACTCGAGTGTCTACGACATGTCCAGAGTGGTCGACCAGCTTTGAACCCTCTTAAGCTCCCTTTGGGCAACAAGACTGCCAGAACAGAGGCCCTCGCTATGCATGTAGCGAATCAGAATAGGAAATGAGGGGCTCGTTGAAAATAACACAGAAATAAGGGTTGGCAGTCGAGAAAACCTCGGAAGCAAAGGGGAGGATGTGGTAGATCATTGAAACAGATTAAGAATTTGGAAAGAAAGAAAGAAAGTGAAGAAAAAATGCCCGCCAGGTGGGATCCGAACCCACGACCTCCAGAATACCGTCTGGTGCGATAACCACTACGCTACCGGCGGGGCGATTTTCCCATTCACTTTCTGGGGTATTTATGTTAGGTATGTTTGTTTCCTGTGCTTGGGGGTGGTAGCCAGCGCCATTCGGACTAATCGGGGTGAAGGGGACCTTCTTTTTAACCCCCGGGTCGTGACTCGAGTGTCTACGACATGTCCAGAGTGGTCGACCAGCTTTGAACCCTCTTAAGCTCCCTTTGGCAACAAGACTGCCAGAACAGAGGCCCTCGCTATGCATGTAGCGAATCAGAATAGGAAATGAGGGGCTCGTTGAAAATAACACAGAAATAAGGGTTGGCAGTCGAGAAAACCTCGGAAAGCAAAGGGGAGGATGTGGTAGATCATTGAAACAGATTAAGAATTTGGAAAGAAAGAAAGAAAGTGAAGAAAAAATGCCCGCCAGGTGGGATCCGAACCCACGACCTCCAGAATACCGGTCTTCTGGAGGTCGTGGGTTCGGATCCCACCTGGCGGGCATTTTTTTCTTCACTTTCTTTCTTTGTTTCCAAATTCTTAATCTGTTTCAATGATCTACCACATCCTCCCCTTTGCTTTCCGAGGTTTTCTCGACTGCCAACCCTTATTTCTGTGTTATTTTCAACGAGCCCCTCATTTCCTATTCTGATTCGCTACATGCATAGCGAGGGCCTCTGTTCTGGCAGTCTTGTTGCCAAAGGGAGCTTAAGAGGGTTCAAAGCTGGTCGACCACTCTGGACATGTCGTAGACACTCGAGTCACGACCCGGGGGTTAAAAAGAAGGTCCCCTTCACCCCGATTAGTCCGAATGGCGCTGGCTACCACCCCCAAGCACAGGAAACAAACATACCTAACATAAATACCCCAGAAAGTGAATGGGAAAATCGCCCCGCCGGTAGCGTAGTGGTTATCGCACCAGACCGGTATTCTGGAGGTCGTGGGTTCGGATCCCACCTGGCGGGCATTTTTTCTTCACTTTCTTTCTTTCTTTCCAAATTCTTAATCTGTTTCAATGATCTACCACATCCTCCCCTTTGCTTTCCGAGGTTTTCTCGACTGCCAACCCTTATTTCTGTGTTATTTTCAACGAGCCCCTCATTTCCTATTCTGATTCGCTACATGCATAGCGAGGGCCTCTGTTCTGGCAGTCTTGTTGCCAAAGGGAGCTTAAGAGGGTTCAAAGCTGGTCGACCACTCTGGACATGTCGTAGACACTCGAGTCACGACCCGGGGGTTAAAAAGAAGGTCCCCTTCACCCCGATTAGTCCGAATGGCGCTGGCTACCACCCCCAAGCACAGGAAACAAACATACCTAACATAAATACCCCAGAAAGTGAATGGGAAAATCGCCCCGCCGGTAGCGTAGTGGTTATCGCACCAGACCGGTATTCTGGAGGTCGTGGGTTCGGATCCCACCTGGCGGGCATTTTTTCTTCACTTTCTTTCTTTCTTTCCAAATTCTTAATCTGTTTCAATGATCTACCACATCCTCCCCTTTGCTTTCCGAGGTTTTCTCGACTGCCAACCCTTATTTCTGTGTTATATATATATATATATATATATATATATTATATATATATATATATTATATATATATATATATATAAAGTAAACAGTCGATACACACCAAGAACAGTAACACAGGTTTACTCACGTAGCAGCCATGGGACTTCCCTTCATCAGAGTACACCTCCATGTTACTGCCACAAACATTTGGAACATATTTCTCATGAGCTTTGGGGAGCAAACTGTGAGAAGGACAGAAAGATGTTTCGGAAAGAGAGAGCATGCGTACAGTCGGGCTATGCACGTGGTACAACATCACAAAAAGCAGATATAGAAAAGGGTTTGAATCAACAAGGCAGGTTTAAAGATTGAACGAGGACATGGCAACGCGCGCGCTGTGGGCTTGCAAGTTCAGGTACCGCCTATGCGTGGACAACTGTGGTTTCAAAAAGAAAGGGAATGCACACAATAAGGTAATCAGGCGGTGGAGCGACGGGTTCGGACGGATTCATATAGCCATGAAGGAAGACTGTATTTTGGGTATGGCCTCCACGGATGGTAAGAATAGATATGATGCACAAACGAGCATTCACAATGAGCTAGCAACCGAACAGGATGTACACTCTTAGTCTGTACACTCTTCCTGGTTATCCGACCCGCATGCAGGCAGGCTGCTGCGTCAATTTAAAGCCGCTTATACGCCTCGAGCGCGGCCTGTAGGGGCGCCACTTAAATCCCCCTAGCGGCCCGTTTCGAAAGCAGCCGCGGGAGTCGCCGGCCCGCTCCCCACTGTCACCGTTGCTTTCGGGGCCCGTTCACGATCACCACGGAGATTTACCGTTTGTAGGCGTTGGAAATACATATTTATGTGAGCAGTCACTCTGTTCGCAAATGTGTGTTTACGATTTACGAGTGTAAATGTGTGTGACGCGATCTTAGTCTGGTACAGTCTGGTACATTCGGTCTATACAAGCGCCAGGTGTGCGTCACAGGTCGGCGTCGCGATCCAGGGATATGCATATGGAAATGATTGTGATTCCACTGCCCTGGAAGTTACTAACAGTGTCTCCATAAGCATATTTCTCCAGATGGTCATGCCATGGCTATACATTACGGTGTAAATCAGTTTTGTGCGCTTATATAACCTAGTGGAGCGCTCATACCTGACAGCACGCCAGTTATGCTTGCCAATATCAAACCTCAGATATTGATCACTACCCTGGACATAAATTTCACGAACATTCTACGATATAAGTACGATGTAAAATCCAAATTTATACACGGGATCAGCGCACGACAAAAAAAGTAATGCTGGGGCGTCTTGTCGTGAGCTGAGCGCCCGCAAATATTCATATATGTTATATTTATGCTCCGCGAGCAGGCCGGAGAAGGGCTTCTACAGTAATGCCCATTCGCGACTAAATTTTCTTCGAAGCATATCATATGATGCAGGGAGGCTGCAAAATCTAACACAAACGGAAATCAGAAGGCCTTATCAGATATCCCACTCTTCTAACGACACCTTTTATCAGTTTTGAACTTGTATACCTCAAAAATGCGTTCGCCGATGGATCAGCTGTTAGTTGAAGTCTAAAAACTAGAGTGACGTCAACGAGTAGCTTATGTGTGTGATTACTAAAACATTCTTTCCTTGGTTTTGTTCCGCAATCATACACAACAATACGCAAGCGTCCCCCTACGCCTCCCCATGTCTCGCGAAATACCAGTGCGTTTCGCACACTAGTTGGTCTCGTAATTCCTACCCGGCTTAAGTTTATACGAACGTCTTTAGCATTTCGGAAGCAGCACTGAGCTTCTTTTTTTTTCATTTCTGTACGCGCTATTTTGTTTCTTCCGGACTTGCAGACCAATAATTTTTCAGGGATTTAATTCACTTTTCTTGGTTCTTGCTATAAGGCATCAGTGCACATCTTTCACGGCGCAGAGCCTTGAAATATACTTAACATTTTCGGGTGGCTTTATATTCTTATAAAAGGCACAAGTTATTATCAGGTATTGGGTAATCGCATCCCCGAAATATATTTTTCTACGACGGATATATTCGTAATGAGGCCGCATTCGTTGTCCGCGCTACAAAACAAAACACACCTCTCACTGTGCCAGTATCGGGTTTAAAAGAGGCGACTATAAAATTCACTTGTGCCGGACGTATTCGGAGGTGACAGCGGTGATATGCTGCTGCCGTCGCCGACGCCCGTAACAGCGGCTGAGAAGTACGCAGAGCCGCGTTCCCGGATAGCTATTGTTGGTTTTTGAGCACCCTACCAAGACGCAGCGGCTTTTGAAGTGACCTTAACGTACAGTTTATTTACAGACGTCAACATACGTTTTTAGCACTTGAAGGGCAAAAAGAACCGAAAGAGAACCAGGACACTGCATGAGCCCCTATGGGCCGCGCAGCGCTAATCCCGTAAAATACGCAGGAGAGAAGCGGCGGCAGGCGGCGCAGCGATTGCAAAGCTCGAGGCGCATAAGCGGCGTTTCAGGCGGCCTCGAGGGCAGCGCGGCCGCCAAACACGCGGCGAGAGAGAAAACCGCGGCCCGGCGTTTAGGCGGCCCTCTTGAGGGCCGCCTAACCAGAGGGCCACCCAAACCCTGGGCCGTGTGTTCGGCGGGCCGCTGGCCGTAATTTTTCTACGCAGCTGGTTATGCTAATCTACTCCCGCTTACGAAGTGGCCCCCAAATCATACAGCCGCTCAAATAAGCGGCCTTGTTGCTTTTCACCAAAAAAATTTAAAAAAGGCACTCGGGCAGAAACTGATTTTATCCGTTTTTTTTTCGCTCGCATTGCCACGCCAATAGCAAGCACCCCGTGACGAATGCTCTAGCAGATGTTACATCACGCAAGACATGTAAGCACATAGACGTAAACCTATGGAGAATCGTACCTGGGTCTGCTACAACACATCAAGAGGCGGATATCATAACCACTGATACCATAACCACGGATATCATTATAACTATTCTGCATGCTGTTGCGCGTCAAGCAGGAATCTTAAATAACCCCATCGGCCGCGAGTGTCTTTCTTTAGACCACCGTTTTTGAATCGCTCTACCAAAGAGGCACAATATTATGGTTTGCGGGAAGTTAAGTACACAGGTACGAGCGGAAGCCTTTTGCCATAATGTGTGCCCGTTCCAACAGTATGATGCGCCGTGCGGGGATTTATTCCATCGATGCAAACGGAACTGATAACAGTTCTGCCTTGTTACCAAAAGTATTCTTGGACATTGGCGGAAAGTGCCCCCTATGACAATGCTTGCAAACAACTAACGCGTAAGGCGCACTGTCGTACTGAAAATAAGAGTTGTCTCGTCACGAGTGGCAAGTATACCAAGCCTTATCTGGTGTACTGAATTTTTTCTGCACGTCGTAGCTCTTCTGATGGTGCGGTTACATGCCTTGACTTTCGTTTTTGTAATAGGGGGGCGGTAGTAAATTAGGCATCTGGTAATGTAATGAACCAATATTAAATCACCCACTCTACATAACATTGTATCTACGCCTGCAGAATTGCTGCGTTGACGCCCAGGTAAAGAGCCGTCGAACGGCCATCTAGATACTGCGTTTTTTTTGGTGGATCACTAGCACACAAAGATTATCTTAGCGTTTTCTCGCGCAGACCGGATAAACGCTCGGCCGTGTAACTTGTAACGTCCTGCATTTCCAGAAAATAGCAGGTTTCGCGGAAGTTCCACCTTTATTCGTTATAATATCGTAACTGAAGATCATTGGTCAAACAAAATTTTGAGAAACTAACAAATATAAAAAATGACGGAAAATGGCGAGCCGTATAACGCCCTGCGTTTACACAATAATGCAGATTTAGCAGAAATTCCACTTGTAATTGTTATCATAGCTAGATGGAGATAATTGGTCGAACAGAATTTCGAAAAACTAAAGAAGAAGAAAAATATAAAAATACGGAAAATGCTGAGTCTTGTAACGCCCTTCATTTCCAAAAATGCAGATATGGCGCAAGTAACACCTGTGATCATTATAATAGGGTAAATGGAGATAATTGGACGGAGAGGACTTTCAAAAACCAAGAAAAGTGGCTCTAAAATACTCGTTTTCAAGAGTTGCGGCATAAGAATGCTGCGCATTAGTAGATAATTCTCTGAAATTGTGCAATTTTTTTAAGTGGCCTCGTTTCATTCGCGTTTCTGTTATTAACGAGTTATATTATACGCGGAAGCGCAAGGTCGCGGTTCAGCATTTTCAACATCTTCAAGGCAGTTCACCAAAACCATAGCACTTGGGCATGAACGCACCCTTGTGCATCGGAAGTTTAGACCATATAAAGCAATGCCACAAATAAAGGGGTTGCAATGGCTGCAACTGCACTAAGACATTTGTAATTTGTGCACTACTCGAACATCTTCAGGACCTCACTTGTCATGCAATGAGGTTTTGCCTTTGTAATCTCAGCGTTTTGCCACCTGGTTTATCAGGCCTGAATGCACATACCACGAAATAAAAAAAGATTCTATATTCGTAATGTCATGTGGCAAGCAAAGCTGTAAAGCAAGTATCTGTATACCTTAAACTTATCCGGATCTTGAAGTGATAGTCTACTCATGCAAGCTTGGGACACGAACAGAGAACTGATTTAGGTATGTAAATGTTAAGTATTTTGTCATTCTCGAATTCATTTGCATGCAAAAGTGTCAGATTAAAATTACATTAAATGACACCATGTCAAAGAAACAATGTTTTCTTTTTATTTGATATCCAAAATACAAACGCGAACACAAAATACTTATACTGAAATAGCAAAAGAAATATTAGCAGATTGTCCTTATAGAAAACAAAAATGAAAAATCTTTTTTCGTGGAAGAGCAAATAACGACCTGTCAAGATAAAATTATTGTTTTCAGTTGATGGAATTTTCAGCAGCTTGCTGCTTACAAGACAGGGAGGAAACTCGTCTTTTTTGCAGGCTACTTTCTCTATAACGCCCAACGTTTGGCCTAAAGCTGACGGGTATCTCATGTCCTTAATGTAACATATTACCAAACAAAAAAAGTACATTATCCGGGCTTCAATTATTTTCCAGATACACCACTGCTGGGGATGTAGATGGCCTTTGTAGAATCGCCCCAAGCAATCTTTGGCCCGGGAGCTGCTTCTTCCGGAATTTCATCGCACTGGAATGGAAACAGCGTTGTAAACATTTCAAAAACGTTGAGCCACAGGTAGCAATCTGTTGTGTTGGCACTGCAAGAAGAAAAGAAACGGCAGGTGAAAAGTGACCAGGTACAAAATTGTGGCGTTATTTATCGGCAGTATAACAGTATAGCCTGAAGGGGCGCAGCAGAAGTATCACCAACGCGTTAGCAGATATGTGAAAATATCATCATAAATCAGGCACGTTCATCGCTGTAGTTTAGGCAATTATTTCTTTCTTACTGCTTGTAGATTCAAACGCTTTCCAAAAGAACGTTTTTTCATTAACATAGGAAGGCCGAGCACTTTTTCAGTGCAAAGGCGTGCGAGAGAACGTTGCCATAATTTTATTTGACGCCGACACGCCAATTGGACGTCGTAAACAAACTGTTCGCTATTACATGCGGAGGGCAATGTGCCCTAGTTTCTCTTTATGAAACAATTTCACCAATGGTATGGTGCAAAACATTTTATGAAAGATCGAGCAAAATTGCTACCTATAGATTTCGCTAAAGCATAGGTAAACTGCGCGAACCGAGCAACAGCCAGCGCATCTGTAACATTAGAAGCCACCGCTTCGAGAGACCTCCACGCCGGCGACGCGCCGCGTTTGCGCTGCCAATGCTATCACGTTTCTGCAAACCGCGAGTTGACACCCCAGACAGACGACAGCCGTGGCGAACACAACAAGATGGGGGCTGGTGTTACTTATGAATGTTGGTTCCTGTGAAAACTTTACAACTTAAACGCAATGTAATGAAGTTTACAAACCGCCAGAGAATCCAGACTACTCAACGTGCCAGAAAAGTCACTAGCCGAAATGGCGACGCAAAACCCTAGTTACGAAAAAACGTTACCTACGTTTTTGCTACGCCTACCGAAAATGAGAAGCAGTGACCATGCAATATTGAAAAATACAAACTTCAAACTGGGTTTTATCTGTCCTGACCTGGACAATGAAACGCGTGTAAAAAATTCCCCCGCATTTCCCCGAGGGGGAGAATGTGAAAGTGCGAATGCACGGTTGTCGGCCCGCTTGCGGCGCTTGCGCTCGGCCCCCGCAGCCCACCGCCTCGCCGCCTTCTCTTCCATCTCTTCCATCGGGTTGTAGTATCACGTGTACACCACGCAGTTATCAAGCCGCTATAAACGCCGCTGAGTCGCCAACGCACGCCGCTGACGACCTAGTTTGTGCGATGCGTTAAAGATATAAGGCGCGTTACTGACACCGATATCAGCGTCGCGTCCGTGGCTTATTCGGTAGAGCGTCGGGCTGCGGCCCGCAAAGTCCTCGGATCGAAACCTGGCGCCGGATGCTGTTTCTTTTTTAAATGTAGAGGAGCACTGCGGACGCCGCCGCCGCCGCCGCCGCCGCCGGCGGCGGTGGATGGTTTGGGGTCGCTTATAAAGTGCATTCGCACTTAAAATGCAATTTCTTTATGGCACCACGGTACTCTCATTACGGCAACAGAAGTAGTCATGGACAATTCAAATACGAACCGCGGAGCGCACGGCCGAAGGTACCGGTGCCGTCACCTGGCAGCGGCCGTGGAAAACGCACGTACATACATGCGCAGTTCAGATGACGGGAGCGAGGCTGCGTGTCCCAGTGCGGTATGTTGCCCTCTCCTCGCTCGCATGCTTGCCTTGTCGCCGTGCCGCAAGAGCGCTGCAAGCACTACGGTACTACCAGTGCTACCGCCGCTTCAGCTGAGGGTGTTGGTCGCGTTGAGAGCAATGCGGTGCGTAATTCCCTGCGACGGCGACGCGACGGCGATCGCGGCTGACACAACGGCGAGGCGCCACCTGATTCGCCCTATCGTACACCGCAGGCAACGCCACTGCCATTGGCTTCCGGCTGCTCTTCCTCTTTCCTGCGTGATCCCGAGGCAAAGGTGGGTCCGCAGCGATTGACGCGTGCCGAGGCGCGGGAATGTAGCTAGCGCAGAACGGAAGTCGAGCGTCGCGATGTCACATGGCTATTCCCAGTGTTTCCAGCTGCTTTGAAAGAAGTAGAGAGGGAGGAGGAATCGATGGGCAAGGGGGAGAGGTGCATTTAATTGCTTCTGGCGCAGCTAATACTGAATTTAGATCAATACTTCTAACGGCATTGCATCGCTACGTTGGTGCTACGCGACAATACAGGCCTTTTGTAACTTTTACAACAGGCTTTTGTGGGCCCCTTTAAGGCCTTATCCAATTAATGCCATTTTTCGTGTATGCGTGGCACGGGTATTAAGTGGTGATACGGCAAAAAGATGTCAAGGATTCATTAGCACGGCGGGAAAACAAAATGTAGAGACCACTTACAGACATCTGGCCGCTAGAGAAATGCCACCTTTTGCGCATTGCTTTTCCGGAATGGGACTGTGATTTCTAAATTGCTTAATAATAATTCGGTTCTATTTTAACCCGTATTACAAAAGACGGATAGAGCAACTGGTTCTGATAAATCGCGATTATAAAAATTCCATCAGCTTTCTCACAATTATCAAACTTATGAAACTGTCTAGTTTAAATCTGTATAAATGGGAATCACTAAGCTCACATGCTGAATCGTTTCGGTGTCTGCGCTTGTGTCGCGCGGTGGTGTAGCCCCGAGCTAGCACATCAGGATGGCTAGGTTCCCCTGTCTGTTGTTGTTGTTTGAGGTTATTGGAGAGGAAAGGGAGTGAGGAAAAAACCCGGTAACTGTCTCTCAGAGAGGACACCTTAACTGGGTTTTGGTTAGGAGGGTTAGGAGGGGGAGTGTAGGGGGTGGAAGGTGGTAGGAGGTAGAGGGAGGGTATGTAGGGTTGAGCTTAGACGAGCTCAGAGAGGCCGGAGGCTTCGACGAATCTGACGATGAGGGATGCTACTTTGAGGCGGGTGGAGTCCGGTCCATTTGGGAAGAGCACATCTTTAAGTGTGGAGTGGGGTAGTCTCTGTCTTCTCAGTGCGTTGATGAGAGAGGTGCGAGGGGCGTCAAGGCGAGGGCAATCGCAGAGGAGGTGTTGAATTGTCTCATTTGCGCCTTGGCATCGGTGGCACAAGGGGGAACCTGTCTTTTGTAGTCGATGTCTGCATTCGACGGTCGAGGAGTAGCCTGTCCTGAGGCGGAGAAGGAGAGAGCGGTCTTTTCCGGAGAGGCCGTGGACTGGGAGGGGGCGCGGAGGGCTTGTGTGGGAGACTCGGGGGTCGGGGTGGGATGTACTGAGGTGTCGTTTAATAATGTTGTGGGCCTCGTCGATTGGGAAGACGTCGAAGGACTGCTGGTGAGAGTTATGGGCAGCGCAGGCCAGGGCATCCGCTTTCTCATTTCCTTGGCGACCTATATGGCCTGGGATCCATTGGCTCACCCTTCGAAAGACGCTCCTCTGTTTTGTTTCTGCTGACGCACGGCCGGGCTGCAGCGGCGGCGTCCGCTGCTCGAGCCTGGCCGTGGCCGACGCTGCTGTGTTGAGGATGGCAGCCCGGCGAATCCCAGGTAACGGCTGGCAGAATCTCTGGTTTCACTGTTTCTAGAGCTACGTGTGTGAATTCAAGTGACATCGCACGTGGAATTGTTGTAAAGGTCGTCCACAGCTTTCTTTCAAACAGCCTTCACAGCGTGGATTGAAGCCAACTTTTTTCAAACGGAGGCCTGCGTCCAATGATTGTGATGGCGCTTCACTCTAGTTACTTTTGGTATGCGGTGCTCCTGTCGGCTAGTCTTGACGGAAGAGGCTGGAGTGGCCAAAGTCTGCGTTGTCTGGAATAGGAAAGTTTGTGATTGCTCTAACTGTCGTGTATTTAGGGAAGGTGTTTAGAACCAGCGTGGTATAAATATTATTCAACCTACAGCATCTGCGGGTAAGGGCTTGGTCCTTGTGCCAGCAGTAGTGCCCGTTTTAGTCGATGTTTGTGTTTCCTGAAATAAAACTGGCTCACAGTAGTGTAGTTACCTGAAGCAATGAGACACATCTACACCACAGTGAATGCAATGCTTCATCTACTTACAGCATCTGTGCACTGTGGAGAGGGTGCTGCACTGCAACCATCAAAGGTGGCCAGCAAGTGCGCTGTCTGCAGTAAAACGGGAAGGCGACATTATGTGCATGCTAAAAAAAGCCTCTAGCATGCACTACTTTAGAAAGCGCTGTACACTAGAGTAGAAAGCTACTCAAGAGTGTAGCATGCACTAACGCATAAACTGCTTGGCTACTTGCACAGCTTCCCTTCCTTCCCAGTTCCCCACAGGCCAAGAGTCATCCAAATGTCAAGAAATTTCTTCCTTCTCCCCTCCAGCATGCAATCAGTATAGTTCACATGCTCAATTTGTCATTTCTACAACTAACCAAAATTTATGGGCTTCTTTGTTAAAAACAGCAGGTTTTTCTTGTGCAGCCGTGGGGGTTTGCCTCGATGCGAAGCTTTGCAGTGCCAAGCGCACGCTAACTAAAACATGCTGCACGTTTAAAAAAATGGACATTTCATTGCACTTTATTGTCACCAGATAGTCTAGGTTAGCTCAACAGTGGCTGCACTAAACACCCCAATTTAAACATTCGATAAAGGTCATTCTTCTTTGAGCTCAAACTTGGAGGAGTCAGGTGTGCAATCACGTCACTACGGGCTTTTTAACGTGAACGGTGAAGTTCTTTCTCAGAAAAGAGTGTACATAGCCCAGTCAATGTGAGGCATCTCCTACTTTAACAGCACTCTTGTTGGTAGCACCTTAATGTCCCATTTTTGTGCACTGTTGCCTTCACAGCTGTTTTGTTTTTGGTGGGGGGGAGGGGTTCCCCTTTCCCCCTTTATCATGCAGACTGCTAAGTTATGAAATAATCGAGGGTTGCACAAAAGCTCGCCTGGTCATGGTGAGTCATCGTAAAGGAGAAGAACACCAACCAATGAATTTTATTCAAATAAACTTTTCGGCACCATCATAGTATCCTTGTTTATAATGCACGAAATGGTCCTGAACTTTCCAAGCAGAGTTCTGGCGTTCGAAAATATGGCCAAAGATGAGCTGCCTTCCACATGCTAATTTAAGGCTTGCGTATGGGCTCGTTTGTTTAAATAATGTTCCACATGTTTGCCTAGAACACATGAATTTTTAGTTGGCCATCTCGATTGATTGATTGTGGGGTTTAACGCGCCGACGCAACGCAGGCGATGAGGCGCGCCGTAGTGGAGGGCCCCGGATTAATTTTGACCACCTGGGGACCTTTATCGTGCGCCGAAATCTCGTACACATGGGCGTTTTTGCTTTTCGCCTCCATCAGAAAAGCGGCCGCCGCGGCCGGGAATCGAACCCGCGACCTCGTGCTCAACAGCGCAACGAGTTGGCCATCTCTCACTTCTTAATGCTCCCTTATACAACTGTGTAGGTGTCCACTTGCACATTCAGCAAACATTGACCCATGCATGTGGTATTACATTAACTACACTATTTGTACATAATTTATTGGCGATGTCTGGTTCAGGTCCATCAGGTGCCTCTGCAGGAACATCAGCGGCAGTTTCTTCTGGGGTCTGAAACTGTCAGCACAAAGAACAGACTAGTTGTAAAGACCATTTTGAAAAACCTCGGCTTTATGCAAGAAGTCCGTGTTGCGCTTCTTTCAAAGCTTGTAAACCGTTACAGGGGAGCACTACGAATGGCACGTACCGAAAAAAAAAAGAAGCCAGAGTCAACCCTTCCGTCTCACGTGATGTAATCGTATGGTATGGCTACGTTCTGAGCAAGATGCGGGATCAAATGCCTTGCTGAGAAATGCTTCAGCTGCACACAGAACTTCTAAGCCCATGTTACACCTTGAAGTCTGCCCCGCACGGGGCACCTTGAGTAATCTTGGTGACGGTACTGGCGATACCGCGGACCCCGAGCCCCCCAACATAAGCTGTGACCAACCGTGGTGATGTGTTTTAAGTGCAATGCACTTCTTAAGCGACCCTGAACCTGCGTCCACCGGCGATGTCCGCGCACGTGAAGATGGGCGCGCGCAGCCTGGCCGCTGACATGGCATATACCCACGTGGGGGATTGGCCAGGAATCTCCTCGTCTTCCTTGGCAACGGGGGGAGATGGGCGCACGCTGCCTGGCCACTGACATGGCACATACCCACGTGGGGGATTGGCCAACAATTGGGCGTGAGAAGGGCTAATGCACCTGCTTAAAAGAGTACTGACACGAAATTTCAAAGCTGAGATCCGCTCTAGCAATCAAGTACAACGACAACACAAATAGGTGTCTGTGAATAAATGCACCTTTCTTTCTTTGTAGTTGTGTGTGTGTGTGTGATCTCTCTTTCGCGAACATTACCGAATCGCGCAAATTCAACTCGTGCATTCGCACTTTCACATTCCTCCCCTCGGGGAAATGCGGAGAATTTTTTTAAGGTGAAGGGTAGAAACCTCTAACGGTGGCCGTCGGAGCCTTGGTCAAGCTCAGGCCGATGGGCTCCCTGCCTGTCTACCAGGCAGGGAGCTCCGGGACCTCTTTGACTACCAGGGTAAGGTCAAAGAAGAAAGTACCCCAGTCTCCCTGCTTTTATACTATGCCGTATGGTATTATCTAAAACCCACCCAACCATGATCGGCCCCCTAAAAGGGGCCGCACCGAAGAATCGTTTCCTCCATTGCCACCAGATCATTACTCTCGATTTCTTGTCATGGAGTCCCTGAATCCAATCCACCCTCTAGCATCTCAGTCAGTCTTCTTGATCGCCAAGTATCTTGAAGCAATAATAGGAAAATCGTATAAGTGCAAAAAACAAAGGTCTGGTGAACTCCTAATCGAAATAATTGACAAGCAGCAGTCTGCAAAGCTTCTAGCTCAGACTAGACTGGCTGATCTCGACATCAGGGTCACACCCCATCGGAGCCTCAACAGCTCGCAGGGTGTGATATCCGAAACAGATCTCCTGAACGAAACGGATGCGGATCTCCTTGCCGGCTTGAAGGATCAGGGCGTCACTGCCGTGAGACGCATCACTATCTGCAGAGACGACAGGGAGATTCCCACCAAGCACATTATCTTGACTTTTGACCGCGCAGTTCTTCCACAACACATACATGCAGGCTTATCCGTTGCTCCATCCATCCGTACATCCCGAATCCGCGGCGCTGTTTTAAGTGCCAGCGGTTCGGGCATGGTACAAACTCTTGCCGTGGCCGAACGACGTGTGCAAAATGCGCGGCGCACGATCATCCGACTGACAACTGTCCATCCGACACCCTCTGTTGTGTGAACTGCGGCGGTCCGCATGCAGCGTACTCCCGCAAGTGTGAAAAATTCCAACTGGAAAAAAAGATAATCAACATAAAGGTAACTCAGAACATCACCTTCCCCAGAGGCGCGAAAGAGGTTCGCCTCTTTCCCCCTGGGGAGGTACGCCGACGCGGCTCGCCGGGGGGCGGACCGGCGTCTGGTGTCCACAGGGACCCAGTTCAGCGAGTCTGACCTGGTCCCTTCCCCGCCCTCCCCTGGGTTGCCTCTGGCAGCCCAACCCGCCACCACGCCGCTTGCTGAGGCAGCAGCGGTTGTGGTGGCAACGTCTTCGGTCGGGACCGGTGCCGATCCCGCCTCTGTCTCCTCATCCTCCAGTGCGTTGGAGGGTACCGAGGTGATGGACACCACGGGCCCCGCACAGGCTCCCACCGCCACCGCACCGCCCGTGCTACCTCTGGCGCCCCGGACGCCCTCGACGGTGGCGGCTCAAACGAAGGGCTCCCGAGGGGGGGCCATATCCAGGGGGCCCGGTCCGTGGGGCACCCCTCGGATATCCGACGACGAGATGGATGTCGGGCCGTTCCTGCCTGCAACGCAGCGCAAGGAGCGGCCACCGACTTCCAAGCCTAAAGACAGGCCCAAAAAGCCCAATCCCAGAGTAACAGCCCCGAAATACGACACATGAACACTCACACACACACACTCCAGTCATTTTTAAATGTAAATAATGGGAACAGACAACATCATTCAATGGAACTGTAGAGGCCTTATCAACAATCTAGATGATGTGTACGAGATACTTCATTCACATCAGCTAAGTCTCATGTGTCTTCAGGAAACACACCTAAATAGTAAACATACTAACTTCTTGAATAGCTTCTTGGTTTTTCGAAAAGACAGGCACACTGGCACTTATTCTTCAGGTGGTGTGGCCATAGTAGCCCGAAAATCGTTAGCGTGTCACACCATCCACCTTAACACCATGCTTGAAGCTGTCGTGATTCGAACAATTATTTATGATAGGTTAATAACGGTATGCTCCCTCTACATCCCTCCGGATTACCAACTATCGAACACTGATTTTGAGGCCCTGATAGATCAACTACCTGAACCGTACTTAGTCTTAGGCGACCTCAATGCACATAAGTCAATCTGGGGCTCTTCCCGCACAGATGCCCGAGGTCACCTAATTGAAAAATTTCTAACATCATCGGGAGACTGCCTTTTTAACAAAAACCAAGCTACATATTATAACATAGGACAAAACAGTTATTCACATCTTGACTTGGCTCTTGGCTCTGCACTTCATTTCCCATTTCTTGAGTGGCATGTGGACACAAACCTATATTGTAGTGACCAATTCCCCACCATATTGACATACATAGGCATAGGCACAAACACTTCCCCCTCTCATAAAAGGTTCAATGAGGGAAGAGCAAACTGGAGTACATTCACAGAAACATCTAAACTGCACTACACATCCATAAAACACCTACACGTAGAAAAGGCGACCCAACTGCTCACGCCGCACATCCTAGACGCCGCCGCAAAGTCTATTCCCCAGGTCTTCGGTGCCCCACGCAACCCAAGGAGGCCCTCGTGGAACGAGGACTGCAGGCGAGCGCGAGTGGCCCAGAACAAGGCGTGGGGTGTCCTTCGCAGGTACCCCACGTCGGCTAACTTAATTTCTTTTAAAAGAGCAAAGGCCTTGGGAAAGCGCGTGCGCCGTGAGGCAAAACGGGATAGTTGGCGCTCCTTCATAACATCCGTAAATTCATACACAGACACACGCAAGGTATGGACACGAATACGTAAACTTAAAGGACAACATACACATAGCCTGCCCTTGGTCAGCATGACTGGGGACACACTAGAAGATCAGGCTAACACACTTGCACAACACTTTCAACACGTGTCAAGCTCTGCACACTACACGAACACTTTCCTGAAACATAAAGCCTCGTGTGAAAAGAAGTCCCTACGTGACAACGACCAATCACAGACTTCTTACAACTCCCTGTTTTCACTACATGAGCTGAGGGCTGCTCTAAGCACGTGTAAACCCTCAGCTCCAGGCCCAGACATTACATATACAATGATACAGCACTTACACACAGACACTCTTGTAACACTCCTTCACCTTTACAACAAGATATTTCTTTCGGGGCACATTCCAAAATCTTGGAGGGAGGCCATAGTTGTAGCATTCTTGAAAGAAGGAAAGGACCCTTCCTCTCCTGCTAGCTATCGACCCATTGCCCTGACCAGCTGCCTGTGCAAGCTTCTCGAGAAGATGATAAATCGCAGGCTCGTGTACTTCCTTGAGTACAACAATCTTCTCGAGAGCTGCCAGGCAGGCTTCAGGGCGGGGCGATCAACGAACGATCAACTCGTAGCTCTTGCTTGAAACATATATAAAGGATGCCTTTGTGCATAAACAATTTGTCTTACGGTGTTTTTCGACATAGAGAAAGCCTATGACACCGCTTGGCGGTACGGTGTCCTCAGTGACCTAAAGTCAATCGGTGTTGCGGGCAACATGTTGAACATCCTTTGTAGTTATATGTCGGAGAGAACCTTTCGCGTCAGAGTTGGTTGTGCACTGTCAAATGTTCACGTGCAAGAAAATGGCGTGCCGCAAGGAGGAGTGTTGAGCTGCACCCTCTTCATAGTAAAAATGAACTCTCTTGGAAAGGCACTGCCACCTACAATCTCATATTCTATGTATGTAGATGACGTGCAGATATCCTTTAAATCGTGTAACCTGTCCATCTGCGAACGTCAAGTCCAGCTCGGCGTCAAGAAACTTGCCGGCTGGGCTGACAAGAATGGCTTTAATCTTAATCCCGCGAAGAGCTCTTGTGTTTTGTTCTCCAGGAGGCGTGGCGTCCACCCGGACCCAGACATAACTCTTGCGAATGCGCCAATTCCTGTGAACACAGGAGCACAAGCACAATTTTTAGATATTTTATTCGACGAAAAACTTACATTCATCCCACATATCAGACAGCTCAAATGCAAATGCCTAAAAGCAATGAATATTCTTAAGGTCCTCTCACATCAATCTTAGGGGCCGACAAACAACTCCTGCTGCGCCTGTACACAGCGTTGGTGGGGTCTCGGCTCGACTACGGCAGTGTCGTGTACGGGTCGGCTACAAAAACAGCACTGAAAATGCTCGACCCAGTACTGCATCTTGGCCTTCGCCTCTCATGTGGCGCATTCCGCACTAGCCCTGTTGAAAGTCTTTATGTCGAGTGCGACAAATGGTGCCTAGGGCATCAGCGGGAGTTTGTTGACCTGTTGTATGCATCCAAGATCGTGTCTCTGACCAACCATCCTTTTAATCCCATCATGAACGATGCATCAAATTTACAACTCTTTTTAAACAGGCCATCTATTCCCTTACCGTTCTCTCTCAGAGTTAGGAAGGAGGCTTCTGCACTCAATGTCCCCCTTTGAGACCCGCACAAGCCACCCATTCATAATTTCATCGCACCATGGCATCTTCGTCCTGTGACATGCGACCTGTCATTCACTCGTGTAGAAAAAAATAGGGTACCCAGGAATGCAATTCTGCAGCACTTCCTGTTCCTGCAGGACAAGTACAGGTGTGCAGAATTCTATAGCGACGCGTCCAAAACTAATTCTACTGTCTCTTGTGCAGCGCATGGACCAAATTTTAGAGTTATCAAAACAATGAATTTTCACAGCAGTATTTACGCGGCAGAAGCGTATGGCATTTTACTCGTGTCAAATCACATCCTCGAACACAAGATTCCAAAGTCCATCGTCTACACAGATTCTCTAAGCGTTGTGCAGGCATTGTCGTCAGGAAGGTCGTCAAAAACTATGTAATCAATGTTCTTTTAAAGGTCATAATGACTGCATATGCTTCAGATTTAGAAATAACCATATGCTGGGTACCAGGTCACTGTGGGATCCCTGGCAATGAGACCGCTGATCAAATGGCTAGTGCTGCTACTCTCATGACCACTGCTGACATAACAGTACCTTACACCGACCTCAAGACACACATCAGACGACAGCTTCGTAACACATGGCAACTACACTGCGGTCAACAAACAGCAACAAACTACAAGTAATAAAACCACAACTGGGACGCTACATAACTGGCTCACACAACAGATACACTGAAGTCGCCCTGGCTAGGCTGCGGATAGGCCACACACATGCGACGCACTCCCACCTGCTCACTGGAACTTCGGGACCCACGTGTAGCAGGTGTGGAAAGGGCCTATCCGTAGTCGACATACTAATCACATGCAGAGCACTTAACACAACATGACACAAACACTTCCCTGAATTATACAGACGACACATTCCTTTGCACCCATCATATTTTTAGCCGACGAACCAATGTTTTCTATTCAGCGTGTTTTTAAGTTTTTAGCTGAGGTGAACTTTCTGCAGCTCTTGTCATATCACGTGTAATCATCCTGGCCCTATACACCAGCCATCTCCATTGCCTTGTTTTGCATCACTTTATTGTATTTTAGTCACATGTTCTAGTATTTACGGTCTCATCACAATTCAGTAACTTCTTTTTGGCGCTCTTTGCCCATAGTCGGCCTTGCGCCAATAAAACCCAATTATCATGATCATCATCCTTGAAGTCTGCATGTGCGCGAGAAAAGTGCCAGTGGTTATTGTGAAAGCTCGATCTTCTAGATGAAAGTCTCCGTCTCACCATCTGTTTTGGTGCAGATGTCGAGGCCTTTTCTGTGTCTCATCTCTCAATGTGCACGAGGACGCTTTCAGAGTTCGTTGCTTCCGGCGTATTCTCATCTCTCCTCTGCAAAACAGTCACCGATAGGCACGGTCGCATTTTACGGCACTTGTGAAGTGAACAACGTACCTTTTTTGTCGCCGTTTCGTACTCGTGCTTCACCAGGCGTCGCCTTCCCACTACCACATACGATCCAATAAATTTCCAGTTTTTGGTAACAGGAAAATTAATCCCGATCAGCACACTGGTTACCTTCCTTTCGTAGCCGAGACGGAGCATCGGCACCGGGTTTCGGTTTCGCTCGCTCCGCTTGCCGTCCACGAAGTGCTCCGAGCACAGACGTGACGATTCCGTCGGCGTAAAACCTTTACGGTTGACCGCGCTTAACCATCGCTGTCTTAAATCCGGGTCGGCGGGAAAACGATGCAACAAAGACATGTTGCAGCCGCACTCTTCTTGGGCGACACCGTGAATGTCGCAGGTCTGCTTCCGCACGACATTTCTTTTCTTCTGGTTGTTGCTACAACCGTATGCAGCGCAGTGCTGTCCGGTTGAGAAAGCATTTCTGCACGGCATAAATGCCTTTGAAAAACGCAAAACTGGATCGAATAGCTCGGAAACGCGTACAGGGATGCACGGAGCACGCCACAAACAACAGTCCGGAGGCAGCGAGCAACACTGGGGCCACCAGTACTCTCCAACCGGATCGCTAATGGCGCGGTGCTGCCCGCCGGTTTCAGCTTTCCGCTGGAAAGGCCTATATTTACACGCGGCTAACGCACGGAGAGCTCCCACGGGGCCCCGACCTTCTCCCTTTCCAGTGAAAGCAATTAATCGCCAGCGGCACGCGGCAGCTCACCCTCCTCGAAGCAGGCGCTGCTTGCACCACACGTACTTCTCAAGAAAAGCGGCCACCCTGCGACGTTTGACCGGCCAACTTCAGCTTCGCCTGCGAATAAGCCACAGACACAGCCTAACAAAAACACCTAACAGCCGTTCACAGTGCGGACACTTTTCATTCTGCTCACGAGTGTGAATGAGTGAGTGTTCTGCTCTAGGCTCGCGCGAATACGCGTTGCTTTCACACCGTTCGGCCTCCCCAATGATGTTCCGGGCAGCGTATTCCCAAACCATATCCCGTAGGGGCCCAGGCCGACCACACCCCCTTTAAACGGCGACGTCACAGCGTGACGTCACTTTCTCTTCGAGCGCGACTTATGCGACGTAGATTTTTTTTTTCTCTCGTTTCTGGCGGCGGCCGATGGCTTCGCTCCGTGCGCGAAGCTGGGGTTGCGGCACTGGGGAGCTGACGCACATTTAGTAGAAGTTAAAGGCCCAACCACACGCAGCATACTTTCGGCGTCTCCTCGCGTGGCGACGCGAGCGGACGCGCGAGCAACGCCGAATGTCTGTTTACCCGCTCTGTTTACCCGCGCAACCAGCCGACAGCGGAAAGCGAAGCGCCCCTGCACGGCCGCGCACCTGCTCCTGCCACGGTTGCTGTTGCCCACAAAATTTTGACAAAGACTGTGCCTATCATGTGCTAAATAGCGCTCTGTAGTGCACGCTATTACTAAACCCGAGAAGCTTGCTGACAGTCTAGGCAACTTGCTACCAATCTCACTCCCGCCTAGCGAGAGAGAGAACCTTCTTTGAGACCGTTTGTGTGTGCGTGTGTCCGTCTTGTAGATTTTCTTTCGTCTTTCCTTTTCTTATTTGTAATATTCATGTTAGCATTTAACCCTCATCATATTTTCACCAACCACCTGAAGTCGCAAGACATTGTGCAAACTACTGGATGGTCCGATTTCTTTGACCCTGCCCAGACCGGGTTACGCAAGGGTCTGAGCACCTATGGCAACATACATATGCTTAGGCGTAGGTACGGGCGGTTCCGCCAGGTTCCCGGGCTCTTGGTTGCTGTCGATCCTCCGAGAGCTTTCGATTCGGTCGGATAAGACTACCTGCTTGAGGGTCTGGCTGAGACGGCTGCGAGTCCCATATCCAGAACTTTGTTCAAGCTTTCTCGCGACGTAGAACCTTTGCGTTTGCTTCTTAAACAACAGGCGTCACCTCGCCCAAGGTGTTTCGTGCTGCCGCAGTGGGAGTACCTTAGGGGTCCGTCATATCGCCTACCCGCTCGAACATCGCGATTGCTAAGACTGGTCGGGCAATCAGGAAGACACCGGACCTCGGCTCGACTGCCTACGCGGATGGTGTCACCATCTGGGTCATTGCAAAGCAGTGTACCGCCACCAAAGCCGCTGTGACTGCTGTTCAAACGGGCCTCAACACGCTCTCAGAACACCTCAAACTAACCGGCATGTGTCTCCGACCAAGACGCAGTTCCTAATCATTCGGGGCTCTGAAGCTGGGCGTGCCAACGTCCACCCAACCCTGAATGTAAACGCCATATCGCGACCGATAGATGGCTGGACGCGTTTCAGAAGGGATAAGGTTTGGTCGTGTTGGTTCATCGTCAGGCGGAAAACAAGCGCTAATAAAAACACAGGACGAGGAGTGGACGGGACAAGCGCTAACGTTTCAACAAAAATTTATTGCAGACGCAGCGCTTATAAACACGTCTGGCCAGCATGAAGAGAGGGGAAAAGAAGAGAAACATAAAAAACGGTGGGGAAAACAAGAAAAGCAGTGAAATCCAATGCGACAAGAAATCCAATTCAAGTTTCGATAAAGCTACAGATAAAGCTACTATATCGGCCAGACCGGCAGATGCCTAAACGTTCGCCTACAATATCACACGGACAAGGTCAGGAGCGTTGCTACTGACGGTCAGCTGGCTGCCCACTGCAAAAAATATGTCTCGGTAAACCCGTGTCATCCTCTGTACGACCAAATAACCGTCTTGTATTTTGACCGCTCGGGCCTGACAAGAGAAACTGTGGAAGCGGCAGAGATAGCAAGGTCGGGGGATCAATGCGTCAGCAAGCCGTCTGTAGCTTTATCAAAACTTGAATTAGATTTCATGTCGTAGGCGGCACGTCACTGTTTTTCTTGTTTTGCCCACCGGTTTTGATGTGTCCCTTTCTTTTCCCCTCTCCTCATGCTGGCCAGACGTGTTTATAAGCGCTGCTTGTCCGGTCCACTCCTCGTCCTGTGTTTTTATTAGCATTTGTTTTCCGTCTTGCTGGACGCGAACGGTAGCCATTCTCTTCCTCGAAAATGGCACTCCAACGAATTGCTATCGTAGCTCCGAAAGTCCTAGAAGTCGATACTGCACGTAGTACAGGGGATTGGCAGTCGATTCGGCGGTGCTTTAACCGAAGTATTGCGAACGCTTGTTACTATGGTCCTCACAGCCAAAGCGTGCTACGGAGCTATAGCCCTTGACCTAACCAAGGCACAAATGCTCAAGCTAGAAATCTTACAGCGAAACTCACTTCGGGTGGTCACCGGCTTCCCACGCCACGCAAAAGTTGAGGACCTACATAGGTAACGCGCCCTCCTTTGAGGTCACGCTCGCTGCCAGAAGAGACAGCAATGCCTCAAAGTGAACTGTAACGAACGCTTGAAGGCGTATAATACGCCTTGCTGATGAAAGGGTCAGTCCCGAGCTACCACCACTACCGCTGACACCACCGTGGGAGGACACGCTCGTTACTCGACGTAAACGACTGCTTCCGAGACGCAACAAGGAATGACCCACGAAGGAACGGGAGGCTCTTGCACGCAGCACCAATGACCCCAGGCTTGAGGCAACTACTGTGTACACATATGCCGCTTGGAATGAGGAGGAACGGTAGGCCACCCTTGGGGTCATGCAGTGTGTCATGCAGAGTGTCCCAAGTCTACAAATGAAGCCAAGGCTGCGAGCGCACACGTTTTGCATCGCTCTGCCTTGACGCCGTATGTTATATTATAGCAGGCATCCTGCCTGTGATGCACTGTTGCAAACAGTCAAGAACCACCCCTGGCGCCGACTCATAAGGTTCGTCGTCACCTGCATCTTCCTGACTCGTCGCCTGGCCGATCGTCTTCTTCGGTCGAGCTAGTAGGCCTAGCCCACCGGCAAGAACGGCGGCGACAGCGCGTTGCCGCAGCGCTGCTACCCGCACGTGGAGCCAGCGGGGCAGTCAAGGCAGCTCCATCGTCGCGCCGAGCGTCCCTTTACCAGCGCGTCGCGAGCCCTGCCATGGCAACGACGTGAAAATGGACACATCTCAACCACGAGTGAGTACCCCGATACCGCCGTCAAGCGCGGTTAAGAGGCCGCCCGAGTCTACAGTCCCGGAACGAAATGCAATGCAGAACGAGTCAAAACGATCCCGCCCGTGGGCTATGTCAACAACAGCTTCGCTGGCACCTGAGGCCTCCCGTATAAGGTTGT
>JABSTR010001052.1:0-99152 GCA_013339765.2 Haemaphysalis longicornis
GAGGAGAATCACCCACTTCCTCTCCATGTGCATGACTCTATGTTGAGAAACTTTACATCCTCCTTTTAAAATTTTTATTCCTTCGTCCCCATCTAGGAGCGGGAGATTCGGCTCATTTGAATTCCGGCCACTGTGGGTAAACTCTCAATAAAACCGCTGATAGATTAACTAAAACAGCTTTAGCGTAAGCGATTGTACAGGTCCTTCCCCCGTTTTCTTGCGTCTTGTTGGCATGTTATCACCAATACCTGCCAATAACATTTCCACTGAACTTGAACATCTCAGGTTCCTTTGGAGTAGAAGTATCTTCCAAACTCGCTTTTCAGAGCGAGTTTGCGCTGACTTCTGACTTAGCGCGGATTTGTTGTTGCTTTTGTGTCATCATCATCATCATCATCACCAGCCTAACTACGCCCACTGCAGGGCAAAGGCCTCTCCCATTATTCTCCAATTGCCTCGGTCCTGTGCCAACTGTGCCCAATTTATCCCCGCAAACTTCTTTATCTCATCTGCCCATCTAACTTTCTGCCGCCCCTTGCAACGCTTGCCTTCTCTAGGGATCCACTCTGTTACCCTTAATGACCAGCGGTTATCTTGCCTTCGCATTACATGTCCTGCCCACGTCCATTTCTTCTTCTCAATTTCTACTAATATGTCTTTAACACCAGTTTGCTCCCTGACCCACTCCGCTCTCTTCCTGTCCCTTAATGTTACACCTATCATTTTCCGCTCCATTGCCCGCTGAGTTGTTCTCAATTTAAGTTGAACCATCTTAGTGAGCCTCAAGTTCCTGCCCCGTAGGTGAGTACCGGTAAGATGCAGCTGTCATACACTTTCTTCTTCAGCGACAATGGTAGGCTGCTATTCATTATCTGAGAATGTCTGCCATATGCACCCCACCCCATTCTGATCCTTCTAATTATCTCTGCTTCATGGTTTGGATTGCCTCATGGCGTTGCTTTCTTTTTGTCTGTGGGCTGCTCGCCGTCAGCACTCTGCTTCTTCGTACCTTCGATCAATTCGCAACTGCTGGTTTTATGAAAAATCCCGCCTTACCTCAAACGCCTCTTACCCTCCTTACCCTTGGGGTATCCATTATATAAAAGGGCCCAAGGAAGGGAAAGTCGGGACATGCAAGAATAATTTCGCGGTGGCAGCGTGAGCCGCGCTTCGACTGGTCATACCGGGAAGCCGGCCCTGTGCCGCACGGCACCCTATCCTGACGCCCACGAAAAGGCGAAGTAGGTTCCCCATGCGAGCACCCCTTCAGGTGGAAACCTTAGCTTATGACTTGCAAAAAAGCAGCATAGACTTCTCACCGGACACTACCGCCGTTTGAGTTAACGAGTGCGCCTTTGCGAACGCCCATCCTGGGCATTCAAAACCCACGTTCAGCTTCTTGACTTCTCACGGTGTAACTCCACTAGCTGGTTATCCATCACACACGTGCGCGCACCTCTGCGCACTCTGCACGCAACATCAGCGTCTACGATAACCGGCATGAAAGCTGCACTACCATGAACGTCGCCGGCTCTTAATGACTACCATCAGTTTTCGACGCTCTTAATACTCTTGTATGAACTATCTCACTGCTACCGTATAATGTCAACTTCCCCTAATACCTTTTCGTTTGTGCATTGTTAACTACGGCACCTGCCCTTTTGGGTTTTCAAACACTCACCCGTGTCTCCGCAAAGTCGAAATCTTTGTTTGGAGGCTATAAAATGTATCTATCACGTTGCCACTGCTTCCACTTTTACTCGTTCAAATGAATTGCCGGAAACCGAGTTCTGTAAAACTAAGACCATGATTTGAAATGGCGCTTTGCTGACGTACATTTGAAGGTATTGCTTAGGTCGGAGGTCATGCATGCAGTAGAGGAACCTTTGTAATCGAAAAGCGCGTGATGTTTCCGATGATTGCGCATTATGCATAACTTCTACAATTGCTCTGCAGCCCGCCCGACCTTCAAACCTTGGGAAACCTGCATGTTCCCGCGAGTATCGCTTCACGTCGAAACCACGGCTGTTGCTTCAGAGATTGGGTCCCAGAAAACAAATTTTTTTTCTCAAACCGACCATGTGTGGATGCTGGGTTATCTATGAGTGAAGTGCGGACACTCTATGTGTTACGTATTTCCATTCCAAGGGCGAAGCGAAACAGCATAAAACAAAGTTCGTCAATCTTGCTGATTAGCACGCTTTTCAAAATACTTCACTTCTAGCTCCTATTGAGATTTTCCTGCGCGCTTGAGCAGGGCGGGTGAACATAGATAATATGACTGAGGAATGAGGACACACCTCCTTTCGGGAGCCGCGTTGCAGCATGACATCTGCTTCTCTTCCCTGTTTTAACCTCCCTCTCGAGCTTGCGTGGAGAAACTTTGTCCTCACTGGAAGTGCCAGTGAACCTCATGAATGCCTTTGACATCGTCACAACTGAGCCATTACATATGCTACGAAGAACAGTAGTGCGGTCACGGGTGTTGTCAAGGCTAATAACTCGCTTTACTCCGACTCTACGGCTCTAATTTCGTTTGCACGTGAAAATCGGACCGTGCCCCCAAAAACATCTTGCCGGTATTTAGTCGAATTGAGCCGCAGTGGCACAAAAACCAACCATCACTGATCGGCGGCACCTATAGAACTCCACCACGATATTTTCATACCGCTAAAGGATGTTATAAACCGCTATTAGATCGTTTTATGAAGACGAGTGCACTGTGGTGCGCCTTTATAGCATGGTTCCCGTGCACCGTCATCCTTCCAAATATATTGACACCACCATACGTCCCACTAACTAAAGACGTTTCTTGTTCCCATAGATCTCTTTCTGCGCCCATACCTTCATCTTTGGAGGCCACCTGAAACGCCCCACACGTTTGCACAGCACCATCTCTCTAGTTGGCTCCCCTAGCCTAGAGAGCTACCCCGGCATGCCAGACGGTTCGAACTCACCTGCCTAGCTCCAGATAGTTAACCGGGCCAGCCCGGCTTCCCCAGCCCCCTTACTCACAATGCAAAGAATCGTACCACGCACGAAGACAACCGAAAAACAATTTAGTGCGTTGCTCCCATTAAAATCCATCCCGCCGCTTTTGCCCCATTTTATTGTCACGCCAAAAACTTCCGCTGCTTTATGTACTCTCCCATAATTTCAAGTGCAGTTGTAATGAATAATCAACTGATATCTTTAGAAAAGAAAGAAAACATTTTTCAGATAACCAGACCTAGTGCATAACCTTTACCGCTGGCCCCATCAAAAATAGCCGAACCTTTTATGTAATAACTAGTGTGGGCGCATCCGCACAATTTCTTTTTTTCTTGGAGATACACATAAAACAATGTATTCTTCAATGGTCATTCGGGATATTTAGTATCCACCTCGCTGCATGTTCTTGCAATCAGTTTTGGTTTATGTTGTCTTTTATTCCAGCATTTGTTGTTTTTATTTTACAACATCATTATTTATCTGAGGGTTTATTGCTTTTTAATAAATTAATTCTAAAGAAAACTGTATGCCCACTTTTGTTTCCTTGACCACGACTATCTTGGTTACTAGTTTACTTTAGAAGTTTGTTGAGATAAATATAAAACTTCAAAAAAGTCGTCCATTTCTGGAACTATCTAGGTTTTAAAACATTTTAATAAACTTTAGAATACACATTGCCCTTTCCCTCTAGACCTTCCAAACAGCGTTTGTGTTGCGCGGTAGGCGATTTTGAGAGGTATTTCATCCGGCAGCGAGACCCTTGCCGAAGCCTCTACAGCGCTCGTATTGTTGTGTTTAAGCTATTTCAACAGTCGGTTCAAAGCCCCCAGATTTCACCCACGGACACTGATATAACAGCACGTAACAGCATCCAGGTAATCAGAGGAAGGATATCACAATGGCTCCTACTGCATTTATCACTTCTGTCGATCTTGAAGTACGTCGTGCCTTTCACATTATGTTGACGTGACAAAACCGGATTCGTGGCGCTTGTTTTTTAGTTTTGCCGCATCCATTCGTGATAATCTCTCACGAATGGATGTGACAATCTCAAGAACCAAGGTTCCGATATGTCGATAATTCCGGGCACGTTGATATTTTTTTTCGGAGACTTACTTGGAAGAAACGTAATTTGATCTCAAGAACCAAGTTTCCGGTTAGTCGATAATTTCGGGTAGGTTGGTTTTTTTTTTTCGGAGACTTAATTGGAGGAAACGCAATTAACAAAAAAACAAAATAAAGAATAAGATAAAAATAATCCCACCTAATTAACAATACAACCATCTATAATAAGAAGTTGTTGCAATTTTGTTATCCGCATTCGAGTCGCGCTTTGAAACCGTTTCGTTCTAACAAGACGAGCAGAAACTCACTACTTCGCAAAGGACTTTTTCAAATATTTGGGAACCACATTCTGCTGAATATTGTCGTAAAGTAATAGTCCAGGGGCGTTTTCGGAAGCACTTTTCAGCCAAAACGGCGCTTGATTTCTTCTACTTGACGGTCGTATCGTGTGCTGCTTAGTATAGGCACCGGACACCGCCCTGATGGGGGACACGGACCGTGCGATAGCAATCGCCACCTTCGGCAGATACGCGCCATATTAGTCAGTCCCAGATCGCCACTACGTTTGTTTCTCGGGTGCGCTACTCTTGTCGCATCGTGGATGAAGCACTGTAGTAGCCCCTTTTGAGTTACAAACGAAGTAATAGAATGTATAGTAATTATGTGAGACAGTGCAGGTGAATGACGGCGGATTTATGTGGTAGAACTCGCGTTGGGAAAGGAAGATAAAGGCCATATGAGAGTCACGCCCACAAAAAAACGCGTTTACAGCCAATCTGCGGGTGCGCCTTTCTCAACATAGCCATGTTTTGCTTCAAAACAAAACGTAATTTATATTTCTCAAGTGCATGAAAGAAAACGATGTGTTTCGAAATATATCAGATGGTGCACGATGCTTCCGCGCGGGGCATTCCATTCATGTGAGTAAACTCGCAACTGCAGAATTACTAACTGGACCCGATATCGGTCTGGATCACATATTTCGACCATATACCACACCCGCTCGGATTATGCATCTTGTTTTCAATATCATCATCCGCAGTGAAACTGATTAAAGGAGTAATGCCATCCACCTCAACAAGCATTTCCCGTTACCCCATCGCTATTGGCACGCGATTTTCAACACAGCAGAGTGCGAAAGCAAGTACTCGACATAATTGCCAGACAAGAGTGACATAACAGAACATTGTAGAAAGGGCGGACTCATGGGTCGGCTCTGGAATTGATGAAAGGTTTTCGGGCGGGTCAAGAAACATAGTGTACAAGAAAAGCAGTGTCAGCCGTGTGCTGGCGGCTTGCAGAGATGCTCTGGCGTCCTGAAATAGCTGTACTCCCGGAGGGGGATACTTTAAACCCTACACATACAAACATGTATGTGTCCCAGCAACATTGCCATCTGTGCAGTCGGAAGCCGGCGCTAACAGGCACGGTAGTGACCCCTTCGCTACCTCCTTAACACATATCGGCCCAAGCAGTTCACCTTCTTGTATGATGTTCTTAGAAGTCTGAGCGAACTGGAGTAAATTCAGAGAGACATCTAACCTACCCCACATATCCATTACACAGTTACACGTGGAAGAAGCAGCCAAACTCATCACGGCGCAGGTCTTCGACCACGACGGAAATTTCATTCAGCAGTCCTCCGGTACACTGCCCAACGCTAAGAGGAGCTTGCTGAATGAGGACTTTACACGAGGGCGATAGGCTCAGAACAAGGCGTGGGGTATACTTCGAAGTTTCCCCTCGTCGAATAACCTCGTATATTTCAAACAACAAAGGCCCTTACGAACAGTGTGCGCCGTGAGGCAAATAGGGAGTTCTGGCACCTATTCCTTACATTCATTATCTCACACACAGCTACCCACAATTTATGAACGAGAATACGGGAATATATTACAACATACACACTACCTGAGCCTACTAAGCACAATAGGGGCAACTTAGGAAGGCCATGCTAACACACTTGCACAACACTTTCAACATGTGTACAGTTCTCTCCCGTGAAAAGACGTCTATACGCTGCAACAACGTCAGACGTCTCACAACTCTGTTTTCTCTACATGAGCTGAGGGCTACTCTGAGCGCGCGTAAGCATTCAGCTCCTGGCGAAATTAGCATGCGCTAAAATACAATACTTAGACACAGACACACTTGAAACACTCCTATACCTAAATAAACAACTATGGCTTTTGTGGCACATCTCGAATTCTTTGCTGGAGGCCATTGTAGTGGCTTTCCTGAACTATGGAAACGCCCTTGCTCTCCCGTTAGCTATTGCCTTATAACCCTCACAATCTGCCGGTGCAAGTGCATCAAAAGATGCTCTACAGGATACCATTGTACTTTTGAAACACCATGGTCTTCCCGAGAGCTGCCAGGCAGGATTCCGTGGCGCGCAGTTTACAAATGATTGTATATTTGCATATTGAATATGCATATGCATATTGATTTTTGCATATCGGAAAGTGATATGATACCGCATGGCGCTGCCACATTCCATTTCAGGTACCATGGTAAAGAGCATTTGTAGTGACAGGTCTGAACAACAATTTGTGTCAGAGTTGGGTCGGCACTAGCAAATATTCTCGTGCAGGAAGATGGTGTGCCTCAACCTTGTATTATGACCTGGACATTGTTTACATTAGCATGAACTCGTTTCGAAAAACACTGCCGCCCTCCATTTTCTGCCTCACATATGTAGATGACGTTCAAAATACATTTCAACGTGTCCACATGCAAACGTAAAGTCGAGATCGGGGTAAACAAACAGCTCTAGGTAAACAGACGAAAATGCTTTCAAAATTACCCAGCGAAATCTACCTGTTTTGTATACCTAAATTGCCGTAAAATCCGACCAGATCCGAACATAAGACTCAATGGAGATTCAATTCGAGTAAAAAAAGGAACACAAGTTCGTACGTGCGGCGTTGGTTGAGAAACTTGCATTTTTCCCTCGGTTGAACCAACGTAAAAAAAGTTTGCAAACAACGAATATTTCAAATTTCCCATCCGTCTTATCTTACGGTGCAAACAACACTCCTTCTGCGCCTTGATACACCTTTGGTAGTGTATCAATTGAAGTACGCAAGTATTTTCTATGCGTCATCCTGAAAAACATCGCCAAAAATGCCCGAGTCAATTCTGCACTTGTAGCTTCGCCTTCTGTGTAGCGATTATAAAATAGTTTTGTCTAGTGTCTTTACGCAGAGTGCGACAAATGGTGCTTAGCGCACCAGCGAAACTATGCTGACCTTTTGTATGCCTTCAAAATATATTCTACGGGTAACCTAGAATCGGGACCTGTTTTTTATCATATGCCCACCACCCAGCTCTCATTGAATCACTCAGCCATCATCCACAGAAAAACGACCAGGGTGCAGAATTTTTCAGCCATGCATCGGAACGTTCCATCAAGGTGTCATTTGCAGCGCAGGGACGCCGCTTTAATGAATGGGCTACTATGGATGCAGATGCGAGCATGTTGACGGTGAAAGCGTATGATACTTTTTGTTGAAATTAATAGCGCTGTTTAACTTCATATTACAAAGTCAATTATCTATCGGTTTCGCCCAGCATCGGGTGTGCATTATCAATACAAAACCCTTCCAAAAGACGCCATTATTCCAGTTTATTAGACTTTGCTATCAGCGTATGAATAAATCTCGAAATGATAACGAGTTGCGTACCAGGTCACCATGGCATTGCAGGAAATGAGGTCGGCGACCAAATTGCTGCTGCTTCTGTACACATGAATACAGTGAACATAACAATACCCTACACCGACCTCCAGTAACACAACAGACAACACATTCGCGAAACATGAACAAGGATGGATAACGCGAGCAGACAACATACTACACGTAATAAAACATCTTTTGCGACTACACACCGTTAACATCACAAGTGATTATTAAAAGTCGCCTTGTGCAGATTGCGTATAAGCCAAACACTTCTAATACCGTCCAACTTGCTCACTGTGTAACCAAGACCCATCTGTAGCGGGTGTGGTGAGGGCCTTTTTGTGATGCTTAACTACACAGGCAGCTCATTCTATTCCACCGACCGCGCTTGAAGTGTATTCTTGAGTTGTCGCAGGAATACGCACAAAGTGAAAGTACGCATTTCGGAGACTTTATTTTACCGTTTCGGCCTGAGTCAGGTCTACGTCAGATTAGAAAGCTTTGGGAAAAAATCAGCGATGCCCTGATGGCATCGCTCATCTGCCATTCCCACAGCAAGAGCCGCTTCCGTTCCTTCCGACGTTGGCCTCTTCTGGAACCTGGAAGCCGCGTCCTTCAGCACAAACAACGCGGTACATTCCGCGGCTTCTGCTCATATCTTTCAGGCATTCGTCTACTCCGCACTGCTAACATAGAAAGATAACCGTGCTGTTACACAGCCCACCCAGACTTCCTGCCACCCTTACTCACAAAGAGGTCTACACAGTATAGGCGCCTTTCGAGCCATACATCTCGCAATTCAACACTCGATCATGCTATTCACCCTTGTTCCTACAACGCCACATGCAAATACCGCCCGCCGCATTGCACCGTCTACCACATCCGTACACTTTCACCGTTCCCTCCCCATCCTTACGGCGGTATGCTTGCCAAGTCGTAACAAAAAGGCAAGCCCGACCTGGCTAATCGGGCCGCCTAACTGTGGCGATGAAAGTAATCCCATACATCAGAGCCCTCTAATGGCCCGAGCACAACCAGTAAGACAATGTTAGTACAGTTTTTGGGAACGTTAGGGACACATTTTTTCCTATTGCTCGCTCAGTGTTAATTGACATGAAATATTGAAACACTAGTTTGGCCACAGCTCCACTACACCAGTATTTTTTAATATTATGAACACGTATAAAATACTACTCTTTGCAAGAAAATAAAAGAATAGTTAAAATGGAGCTGTATATATATGGTAATTTGCGCACTACGCAAATGGCTGAAAGTAGCTTCCACAAGTTTTGCGCGCAAGATAGACGCCATATAATGTTTTCCTTCCGGAGATTAGGAATAAACATGACAGTTTCCCCACAAAGTTTTCGTTGACGGGCTATCTACTTAACCTGAGGTAAATTTACAAAGTTTTGAAGGCTGCATAATGAATTCTCGAGTAAAAGTGCATGTTTGTAAACATTATTTAAAAGTATCTTGCAAATATACCGTTTTAAATACAGTTATGTGAAACTTTTGTTGTTGTGTTTAAGTTTGGGATTTTTTGTGCACATTGAGGAATTCGTTTTCAAAACATTTGAAATTCTTTGCTGGTTTTTGAATTTTGTAGTCTTAACATTGCTTTAAAATATTTTTAAAAACTGTCTCATCATAAAACATTCTCCTTATAGCCCTCGCTTAAGGTAAATTAAGAAAATCAATATAAAGTTATGTGGGTATGTTCGTCGTATAGCTAACTAAAATTATTCCTCGGTCGTGCGATCTTTCTAACCATTGTTAAACCCCTATTCAAGGCCACCACACTGACCGCGTTTACATGGCTCCAGCTGAAGCACGTCTCAGCGTGCGTGCAAATTTGCCATATCACGTGCAAAGGTACACCTGAGGCTTTGAATTCATTGCGTCTTCGAGGGCAGTGCACCATTCGATTGGCGCAGACGCGACACAGAAATAAATGCCCGCATATCAGCTGGTACGACTGTAATGTCATCAAACGACGAGTATTCTCCGTCGCCTGTCACGTAAGTGCCACCTCTCTCTTCCACGCCCGGTAACATCAATAACAGTGTTGAGAATGTTTGCACGGTAATCTCTCCTAATCGATTTAGAGGGAAAATTAAGGATTTATTAATATGCGCAGATCTTCAAAGTACACCTGTGTATACACTTACCACCATTACCCAGAAATGCCGAAATATACCGTCACTCAAGTTCTCTTCGCAAAGCGCATCGCAAAGCCAAACTCTTAACCTGAAAATCATTTCCCGAAACCCTTCTCCTAACAACAATTACCAGCAAAATACACTAGAAATATAAATTGCTCCTAGAGGCCTACTGTGGACAAACATACTTTAGAGAACACCGGACAAAATGGATTTCCTTCAATTGTTGGAACGCCCTCGAAGGGAGTGGGGAATATGGCAGCAGTAACAAAATCGGCTCCTGAAAAAACAAATCACGTTAATAACACTGCATGCTGGGAACTAAAGAAAAATCGTTGGCACACATAAACGGGCAAGCAACTGTTCTGCTGAGCACCCTAAACAAGAAGTCCACGTGCGTTATATTCCGCTGCAAGTTAGGCGGCAAACCCATCTTTACAAATCAGTACGAACTGCTTCGTCGTGGCGCTACGCTAGGGTCAGACCAGTTGTTCGCATCGCAAAAAAGTGAAGGTGTGCAGCTGATCGAAGTCATAAGTAGCTCCCATGATGGAACAACCCAAAGACTGGCTGCCGTGCCGCCACTCAGTGCCATAGAGCAACGGTTTCAGCCGTTTGGAAACCGCGTACAATCTGTTTGAGGCATATTCGAGCAAGCGCTCTCTAAACGGCTGCCATCTGGTGGACGCCATGCATTCCACGTTCCTCCACCGCAGCATGCACTGGCTTGAGAACAACCAGAAGATGGTAAGTGGAATGTGCGGTCGGCGTCTGTGTTTGCTAGGGCTCTCCCGAATACAGTGAATGACTACTAATGGTCGGGAATTCTTAGCATTTATGCTCGCATGTATGTAGGCAAAGGACAGAGGGTATTCGTACTCGGCGGTGAAGGTCTTCCTCCCCGTGGCAGTTATGTCTTAAGCACCCCAGTGTGCTAATACCGATAACGTTGGTTTCCTCTTCTCTTGTATAAAACAAGCTAAATTTTGCATTAGCTTTTCCACGGCCGAAAACAGGCAAATCTTTTGGAAGCGGCTCGCAAAGCACGCGGCATCGACTGAACGTTGCTGCACTTGTACACCTTTGTCCTTGTATACATTGGTGCCAGCGGGGCAGAACGAACAAAGAATTCAACGATGCCTCGGTCTTTGCAGAATGAACGGGGATTGTGTTCGTTGGTCGTGTGCATACTAAATCTGCAAGGTGAACTCTCACGACACAGTTTGCTACAACACTTCGAATAGGCGGGGGTATATATGTGGCAGAATTATGTCAGCAAGACGTGGCATGTGTGTTATAAGTCAGCTATGGGAAGGCGGGGAATCCCCGACATCGCCATTCCAAATAAATGTCCGCCTCATAGACACTCATTGTGGCTCACATTCCGAGTACTATGGTAATTCGTTCAACAACTCCCGATAGTCTCGATTATGAACTGACGCCACTCTATTCTCACCAATAAAGCTTCCCAGCCGCAACCATTAGGATGCCGTAATATCGCCAGTATTGCTTAATGTCACCAGTGTTTCTGTTGCGAATGCTTTGGCCGGGGTCCCCAGCATTCCGTAGCCAATGTACGCTGATGCCACTACTCAATTATGCACTCATGTGCCTCCTAAGACGGTGGACCTAATTTTTTAGACTTGCTTTAAACCAACTTCTCGATCATTTGACCGCTCAAGCCTGTAAGCAGGTCACGAGAAATATGCGGTGCTCCGGCCGTGTTTTTCGTTCGCTCCTGCGCAGGCGGGGCGGTTTCGCGATTATCCCGACCACGCGTCGGGAGCCATGGGTGTCTCTTCGGGCGGTGGCTGCTCTGCTGTGTCGGGCCGTCTAGCGCCTTCTCCCGCTCGCCAGTACCAGCTCGTCTGCCTGAATTTTACCCAATAAGCTTCCCTCACTTCTGACCGCCGCTGATACCCCATCGCAGAACAGCCGCGCTTATACGCTTGACCGCTCCAGTCGAGAACATCTCCCGGACGCAGCATGACGCCAGGACGTGTTTTTGTGATGTGTTTTGCGCTCGGTGGCCTCAATGACAGTGGGAACTCTTCTTTTTTCTCTCTTTGCCTATCTAGTTTTTCTCTACCTTATCCTTTTCACCGCCATCTATATTCCCAACCCCCCGTACTGTGTTGTATGCAGGTGAGCCCCAAGATGGGCTAAAAATTATCCCCAGTCCTGTTCTTTTCGTTTTTCAAACAAACAACAACAACAACAACTACTACTACTACTACTACTACTACTACTACTACTACTACTACTACCGCTATCCTCTATGTCTATCAGGGATCTCTGAAACCACAATTCTCGCTTATAATAGATGGTACCTCCATCACCCATGCCTCAGCTTGCCTGGCTCTCGGCATTGTCCTCCAAGACCACTCCATCAGCCTTCTCACAAAGTACAATATAACAAAATGCTACCAAGAGACTCAGTTCTTCTGATGACTGGTGAAGCCGTGTTTGGGCCTCGACGAAAGAAAAGGCAATTACAGGTAACATCCTTCACCCTAAGCAAACTGTTGCATAGTGCCGTACGCTACATCAACACAGACGCAACTGCAAAGTGTCCAATCTTTTCTTCACACACGTTACAACACTATCCTGCCTCTCTAAACACCCCCCTCAACTAGGAAATTATTCCTCACACGTCTCTTTGTTATCTTCGTGGTCTCTTGCGGTGCCAAAGGGATAGAGATCTGGGCCCTATGCCCCGCTGTGTGCATGGCCATTGGCTGCTGTGAAAGGGCGGGGAACCAGCCCATTTGAAGGAGGAATGTCTCCGTAGCCACAGGATCATTGTGAGCACAAAAGTAATAAGCCGTGAGAAGCCATTTGTACATAAAACCCCTCGACTCCTGTGAGATGCGCAGTTCAACAAAAGCAAATTAGGCCCAAGTACCGATTGCAGGTTAACAAAAAAAAAAAAAAAAAGCGCCTTCTTGCTGATGCATGAATCTGCACCATGCTTTCCTGCAACTAAAGACACCAGAACCACGCATCCACCTGTGCTGGGCTTATTAATCAATTTTTCCTGTTTTCACCAGAATTTAAATTTATTAATCCAAGTTAAAATCCGGTAACCTGTCAATTTGCGCAATGTCCACGTACAGCCGCGGTGTTAAGAAGCTTGCTGGATGGGCTGACCTTAACGGTTTTAAAACTGAACCCGGGCAAAAGTACTTGTGTTCTGTTCTCCCTCAAGCGCGGGCTTTAATGCGGACCCTGAGATTGCTCTTGGCCGTGCATCTATTCCGGTAAAAGGGAGCGCAAGTTTTTAGGTCTCATAGTTGATGACAAGCTCACGTTCATACCTCACGTCAAGCACTTACACATAAATGCCTGAAAACACTAAACATTCTCAAGGTCTTCTTCCACCAATCCTATGGTGCAGACAAAGAACTACTTCTCCGGCTTCTTACCGGCTTAGTCGGGTCGTGGTTAGACTACGGCAGCGTCCTGTATGGGTCGGCATCAAAAACCTCACTAAAAATGCTTTGACCGAGTACTCCACTTGGGCCTCCGCCTCGCGTCGGGTGCGTTCCGCACTAGCCGGGAAAAGAATCTCTACGTTGAATGTAACAAATGGTGCCTTGAGGACCAACGAACGTACATGGACTTACTCTACGCTTTCAAAATTTCTTCGATGAATAACCATCCTTTTAAACCTTTTTTTAATGATGCATCCACATCACCAGTGTTTGTAAATCACCCGTTCGTTCCTTTGCCATTCTCACTTAGAGTGAGACAGGAAGCTTCGGTTTTCAACATCTCCATTTTAGACATTTAGACATCTTCTTTACTGACGTTTACCACCATGGCAGCTTCAACCTGTGTGTTGTGACTTGTCTTTCATGAATATTGATAAAACCAGGGCTATTACAAACAGCAATTTTGCAGCACTTCTTCTCCTGCAGTACAGTATCAATGTGCAGAGTTTTATAGGACACATCAAAAACTGCAACCATAGTGTCTTGCGCTGCTCATGGACCAAACTTTTATGCATGCAGAACCATGAGCACATACACCACAATTTACTCAGCTGAAGGATATGGCAACTTGCGCATTGCACAACACATTCTTGAACACAAAATCTCGAAGCCCATCATATATAGAGATTCCTTGAGCGTTGTGCGCGCATTGGCATCTCACAAGCCATGCAAAAACAGAATTGTCCATATGGTTTTCAACACTATCATGTCTATATATGCCCAAAAGCTTGTTCTGTTGTTGTGCTGGGTTCCAGGCCATGCTGGAATTGCTGGCAATGAGGTTGCGGATCAGAAGGCCGCAGTTTGCTGCACTCAGGAACACATAAGATATAACAATACTATCCACAGAGTGACCTTAAGCCACAAATTCGACAATACCTTCGTTGGAAATGGCAAGCACAGTGGAATGAACAGACAGATCACAAACTACACGTAATAAAGCCACACTTGGGACGATACACAACTGACTCACACAAACGACAAACGGAAGTCGCCTTGGGTAGGCTGCGGATAGGGCACACCCATGCAACGCACTCGTATCTGCTGACGGGATCTTCCAGACCCCAGTGCAGCAGGGGCGGAGAGGCCCTATCCATAGTGCACATACTAATCACATGCAAGGCACTTCACACAGCACGACACAAATATTTCAGAGAACTCTACAGACAACCTATTCCACTACATCCATCGCTGTTTCTAGGTGACGATGCCATGGTTTCCGTGAAACGTGTGTTGAGTATTTGTCAGACGTTAAGTTTTTAAACCTCATTTCCTATCACGCATATTCAAATCTGGCCCTATACACCAGCCATCACCATTACAGTTAATTGATTTTATTGTTATTCTGGCTTTAGTAGCCACTATTTTCTTTTAGATACTTTTGTTTTGCGCTCTTTGCCCCAGCTGGTCTTGCGCCAAAAAACTCCAAATATCATTATCATCAATTTTGGCTGTCGATTTCCTAACTCAGCTCCCACACCTTTCTATTATGGAGACAATTATAAGCGTGTGGCATCATCAACGCCTGCTTAGCCAACGACTTCCTGGAAGGAAAAAAGAGTCCTCGTGTTGAAATTTGTTGACTAAAAACATAGCTTCAAAATAGCAGAGAAGAACGTGAGATTTATTAAGAAAGATCTAAAAGCAGGAGTACATCTTTGTGTGAAAAAGAAATAAGGGAAACCCCAACGTGTTAAAGTATAGAGATATATTCTATATTTTCTCTAATTATTCTACTACTGACATAAAAATAATTTTTCCATTGTATCTGTTTCGGCATCTCGATGTTGTTGCGCCGGCTATGCCTCAATATCGACTATCTCTGGCGCTCCCGAGCCGATTTTGAGTCAGAGTGGAAAGCGCGTTCTGCTGCATAGATTTTTCGAAGGGCGCCCCAGTCAACCAGTCGAAGCGTTCTTCCAAATATACGCGTAACTGCACAGGAAACGCTTGTGATAGCTACGATGTAATGGTCGCTACCAAGATTTTCTTGCGTGATAAGGCACGTGGGCTCTATCATCATATTTTTAGTGAAGCATTACGTAATGCGTCATGTCTCCACTCACACCATTGCCGGTACGGGTTGGGTACAATGGGTCTGTAACAAGGCTGCGACGTTCGTGGTTGGCGTCTAGCCAAAGGCCACGACCCTTTAAACTTTGGTAAAAACTTGTACGCAACCGAAAGTAGACCGATCGGTCTGTAATTCTTCGGGTCCTTGCTGTCTCCCTTCATATGAATCAGAATAATGTTGGCGTTTTTCATGGCTGTGGGCACGTTTTCAGTCATCGAGCATTCCGAAGATAGTACAGCAAGATCCACTGGTACGGTGTCGTCACCAGCACCTGTTCCTCTTTTCAACTCATTGAGAGAATTCTCAACCAGCTCTTTAGTTACTTGCGGGGTATCGTACGTTCAGCTTGTACTCTCTGCAGTTTCCCCTGGTCTAACGTCGCCAGCATGTATACTGAAGTAGAATTGTTCTGGAACGCTTATTATCTAATCGAAGCTGTGCGTTATGCTACCCTGTTCGTTCTGAGTGTGTATACTGTGCCTTTGCTGATGGCTAGATTTCTCGTAGTTGAGAATCTCCCTGTCGAGAATCTTCCAGTCAGGGTGGCGCTTTTCATTCTAGTTGCGCGAATTTTCACATTTTTGTAACAACATCAATTATGTAAGTTGAAATCTTCTCGCAATCTTTTAAAAAATTCTGCAGCATCCTAGCACCAAAAGTACTACTTATATAAACGTTTTTGTTTGTTTGAAAACTGGGTGGCTTCGCTTAGTCACCGCGGGTGTCAAGGCAAGTACAACAAAACTAGTTGACTACTAGAGCAGGAAGGCCTCTGTAAGACCGTCCTCACTTCATGGCGTGACTGTGCCGATAGGTTGACAAGTTAAATTGGCTGTTCACGTGCATTTCTGGTGAAAATTTGCAGCCAAAATACAAATGCAAACAAAACAATACTGCCACCGTAGCCCCATTCCGCGAAGCCTTCAAGCACTTGAAATGAGTAAACACCCTACACCCTTTCGTTGCATTGAACGGCAACTTAGCAACAACCACTGAGCAAGAATGAGATAGAAGGCATAAACAGGATTCCAAGTATGACCAGATAATATGACAAGCGCTCGTCATACGTTAAGGTACCGGCATCTGCCGTGGGTGAAGAAACTGCGCTGCTGTCCAAATAGACATTTCACTGCTCAGCCCCGGAACAACTATGGCGGCTCTCACTGCGTGCATAAGGTGCCGCTACCCTCTCCTTCACCGTCGCAGCTACGAAGGTTTGTAGTCCGCGTTGGTTTTTATTGTGACATTATCTGGTCGCTCGCCCACGCTTGCTGCAATGGGCCGTTTTGCCTCTTATATATTTTTTTCTCCGTTGCACATGCAAAGCCCGGAATAATAAATACGCTCGTCGATACGCTAGGTATACAAGCCATGGTAGCAGCAAGCCAAACACGCCCTACCGCGGGAATAAATTTTAAAAAATGGCGCTATTCGTTTTGTACTGTCAAACGATTCTTGGAAAACCTATAGAAGACTTTCCGGAACACCAGACACTGAGAAACAAACGTGAGAAACCGAAAAGAAGTTCACCGCTACGTCTCAAACACAATAATGTACTTATATGGAAATGCAGAGAACGTTCCAAGCGACACATCCAAATCTCTAAAATTTGAATAAATCTACCACTCCAGGTCGCACAAAAAGTTACAACCACTTGTTGCGACCGCCCAAGAAAAGGTGTGCCACCTATATAATCGTCTTTTGCATAAAAAACACGCAAAAAGAGTTTTGCAATTTTCGGTCTCAAAACATTCGCACTTTAAGGAGTACAGGGTTGCCTACCTTTCACTAAGCCCGGCGAAAAGGCCGTCATTGTTCCGCTAAACAGTTTTTCATCCGGAAACAGTGTTCAAACAGTGAGTAACGACACTAACACACTTTGACGGCCGCTTTCGTTAGCTGAGCTTTAAAGTCACATTTATGCTAGCGATACAGTTGAGGAAAGAATTGACGCTCTTTTTCAATGGCCTGACGTTCGTAGATCTCTCATCAGTTAGCTAGCGGATGAGAGTTCTACTTCAAAACCGCACGTAAAAAAGAAACAAAACGGAGAAAGGCTGTCTGAATATCACTCCAGGCGTGCCCTGCAACGTCGCCCAAGGGAAACACTCTCGCGTTCTTCCCGTTTTTGGTTTGTCTGTGTCGTTCCAATGCAGGCATTCAGTACTGCCTGCTGAGAAAGTAACGATCATCCCGGATACCTGAAGACGTCGACAGCTTTTATGAGGACGTCAAATCAGCTATGAAAAAAGCAAAAACCAAAATCACGTGTGTGAGGGGTGACTTTAATGTAAAGGCGTTAAGAAGAATCTTTGAAAAAGGTCATCGGGAAGCTTCCGAAGAGACAATCACAACAGATGAGGAAATACACTGGAACATTTCCAGAGAAAAAATAAGCTCAAATTTGTAAACACACTCTTCTACATACAAAAGAATATGAAATCGACACAGAAACGTCCCGATGGCACAACAAATAACGAAATTCAATTCAAATAAGTGACAACCCAGGTTTTGTTCGAGAAGTACATGAGCTAAGTAAGATTCGGAGCATCGATCACAGGATGGTTAGATTCGATCTAAGGAATACCAATATTGAAAGAAGGAGACTCGTGAAAACTGAAGTACCCCGAATGTTGTCAGTCACAGCCGGGACGCGGGAGCTTAAAATCACTACAAAACAAAGTCCCCGTTCCTCAGGATCAGAACAAGGTAAATGGAGACAGGCTGAATGACTACTTAACATAAGGGACCAGTGAATAAGGAACTCATGTGGGAGAATGAACATAGAGAGGACAAACGAAATCTAATAAAGAAACCGGAGAAAGACATCGCCAAAGTTAAGAAATTGAATGTGTCAATTACGACCGCTCAGATTGAATTTGCCCAACTGCTTAACAGAAATGCGCACAACCATTTCAAATATTGACAATTTAACACCCATTTTCAGCGTTCCTCGGCAGAATCCAAATTTAAAATTGAATAAGTGTTACAAGCACAACAGGATTTACATACTGCAGCAACATGTTGTAAACGTGGATTGGCGGGATATATATCGATGTACAAGTATTTCCTTGCGATTATTTCCAGATTTCCAGATAACACGAAAATTTAATTGTGAGGTTGCGCAGGAACAAAGTACACGAGAATGAATTGTGCATAATCACACTTAACTTGCAAACCTGGCATTTATCCCACAAAGGAGCATTTTTAAACTAAGAGAATGATCAGCGCCCATTACGAAAGTGTGTAGAATAACCGGGTTTATCTTCAGGAGAGCCTAATACCGGCAGCACCATGGCATTGCAACTCGTATTATACGCGTAGACAAATAACGCTGTTGCCTATCAGTTTCACAAGTTTTTGCAGTGGTTTGCAATAGCTATTTTTTTTCTTGCAAAAGCCGCAACACCACTTACCTATCTGAGCCTTCGGGAAACGATGAGAGTATTGTTTTACAATCGCCGATGCAAAAATCAAGAACATGACCATTTCATCTAAAGAAAAACCTTGGCTCCGAAACTCCGAAAAATTGCTCTAGAAAGAAGCCTTTTGAACTACATTTTTCAAACACAGCACTGTTTTTATGCAAGCTCCTGTATATGCATTTGATTTTGCGAAATAACAAATTAAATTTATATCAAAATTCTAGGCACATGGCTGTGCAAAAAATTTAACAGTAAATATAATAATTTAGGGTACCATAAAAATGTTTTTTATTTGTTTTGAAAGCAACTGTTTATATTTACACTTTAGATGTTGTCGGTGCTTTAAAACACCGATACAGCAGTATATTGATATTTAACATCATTGCGTCTTTGCAGTCTGGTGAAGTAAATAAAAAGAAAGCCCACTGAAGTGTTCAGGAGTGGCGTCATGGATATATAGTGGTTTGGATTACACTGCGCGTAATTTTATTGTGTACAGTAATGACGGACGCATATGACTTTCGCAGTACTTAAATACATAAGTAATCTATTTTTCACCTCGTGTTTTCATTGACATTGTCAGAAGGAGATAGATGTTTAAAAGTTGGGTTTGGAAAGAAATTGGCGGCATGTTGTGCCGTCCGCTTTAGAATAACGTCGGTTCACAACAGTCCTAATACGCCAAGTAGTCTGCCGCTACAACAAAACTCTTTACTGTTTCTTAGCACCTTGCATGTCAAGAGGCACATGATCCAGTGCAATATCGTTTAACAGATTCGGTGCTTTTAAAGCTCATCATCGTTCGACTGGTCAAAGTTCATCATAAGTACAACTATTTAAGAGAGGTCCGCTTGAGTCGTGGCTCTTGAAAGGCCCCCTTTCACGATCTTGCGAATTTTGAAGGGGTAAGTCCTATTATGTCTGTGACAATGCCCGGAAATGCGGTGACATTATAAAAGTCCAGAAACAATAGCCGTGCGTACGAGCACGGAAAGCAATAGCGCAAACTGAAGCTTTACACTCAGCAGGAAAGTCATCCATAGTCAGCTAATAAGGTGCCTAATGGTCGGTTACTACCTCCAGTGGTATACAGAAATGTATCGCCTGAACTTTTTCAATTCCCAGATTGTTGTTAAGTGCTATTTTCTGGATCCTAAGCAATTTTTTCTCGTTTGTACTTTCGCAGAATGGGCTGCCTGGCATTCAGCGTTGTGAACTTTGCCGAATGAGATGCCTTCATGTTTGAAGGACAATTGTTTCGATTCCGCTGTCAACATGTTCCAGTAACTGGAGTGATTCTTTTTTATAAAATCGTTCATCCTCCTTACTGTGTCCGCTCATGACAATATTTTATATGTATAAAAGCAGTTATTTATAGGTGCAACTTCTAATGTATATTTGAGCTAACTTGACAGGCAAGACTGTTAAAGGTTGTTTGCAAGAACTGGTTGCGAAGCCACAATTGAGATAATATTAGAATCTTTATTCCATGAATCGGTTTTGTTCATGTAGTATGATTGAAAACAAAGCTCCTACAAGAACAGTTACTTTATAACTTTCGGGCCATGTCTGCGAAACATTTTTCCGAGATAACATTTTCCAACTATATAGATTATCGCGCATCGCGAGAACTTCGAATTGTTTACATTATCAAAAGTGGTATATTCAAGCGCGGTATGAGCAAGAACCCAAATAAAGAAAGAACACAGCTGGTTCCTTTGTAAATTCGTTCTTAAATGATATCGACGCTGTCATTATCTGCGCATGTGATATACGCACTGCACTTGGCTTACCCGATTGAGTAATCGCATATACCGAACACCCCTGTTTTAAAGTAGAAAAAATGAAGGAATGTGGTCCTATACAAGTTGCCGCAATCCGTGTTCCACTCGCTCAAAACAATGTAATATTTGTCAAACTCCTAGTTATTGATTGTGCACAATCACGTGTCCTAACAGTCAGCTTAGCTTTAGTATATACGATTGCATCTTATCCTGCTACTGCATTTTAAAATTTTTGCAGAGTTTTAAACCAAAGTTCATAATTTATCAACATTTTTTTACAAACGTATTGAGTGTTGACAGCTAAGTTTGTGCTTATAATCACGGCATAAATGTTTTTATACTGCTGCCCGTAACTGAAAACTAATTAGATATCTCCGAACAGTAGCCCAACAAGACGTCTTGGAGTTTTCCGAAATTGGTTGCCTACCTCGACATTTAGTTGCAATGTGATCTGTATGATATTCCTTGACTGCTTTGTAGTACTATGGCTCAAAAATAGGTACTTTATATTTGATATATTTCATAGGACTGTAATATATCGAAATCACTCTTCTGGAGTGTTGCAGAATTCCTCAAAAATATTGGTTTTTCCGCTCGGGTAAATCAAGGCGGTTGTAATAAAACCGCCCTATAAAGGCCACAGCCACGCCCGGCAAAATTGTCATAGAGAACGAGCCAACAAAAAAGCAGAATCTAGTCCATTTACGTAAAATATTCATTTTGGGCGCTTCCCAATACTCAAAAAGTGGTTCCCACGCAGTACTGCCTTTTTCTAGAACCAACAGAGAAATGCCATTGCATCTACTTCGAAACGCAGTATTGTAAACATATGTATTCAGGGCAGCCGCATTCATGCTGCATTTCTGCTATAGTAAAACAGGCGGGATGCCTGCTGCATCTGATTGGTCCTGTTGCGCAGAGCCTGCACCGCTAAAACGAAACGACTGTCCCTCAGGCCGTTGAGCGGAGGGGGTTAATTGATGGCACGCAAAAAGAAATAAGCACCAAAGACAAGCTACCTGGGTTTCCTTTCGTGCGCAAAATTTCAAAAAAGCATAATATAGTAAGGCAATGTTCGAACGACAAGATAAGTTTCACTGTGTTTATCAAGCTTTTGAGCTTGTGCAAGTTAACCTGCCCTACGCGTAGGCACTGGCATTGTATGCACTTTCGAGCAGATGGACAACTTCGCGCCCTGCCAGCGCGGTCGTGTTTACAAGTTTTAACTATTGTGGCTGGTACTACATCAAGCAAAAGAACAAGTGTTTGGTTGTCGGTGCTATCACGGCGAAGAGAAATTCCGCTAATACCTCTCGCAACGTATGCCTAAAAATCATAACACGGCAGTTAGAAGAACAGGCGGAAGGCAATTTTCCCCTGATACCCAGCATAGTTCGATTCTCATTTGCGTATTAGTGGAAACATTAGGATAGCGATGCCACCTGGAAGGCACCGTTTACTCGCGAGGAAAGTGGGATAGCACCGGGAAAGTGTAATCTGAGGTGCATGCCTGAAGAGACGGTATACTGGGCACATCGTTGGGGGTGATGTGGTGCCTAAACCAGTGATAATATTTGTGGCAAAATTTACCTTGAGAACCGGTATAGAATCCTCCAGCTAAAGAATCGAAGGGGTTGGATTGTTTTTTATGAGCTGGTTGCTCTGGCCCGGAAGAGTAGACGCGTGGGAGATAACATCATATTCATCATCATAACCATCATGATCACGTTCATTATCATATTCATCATAAAAACCGACCACTAGGTCCACTGCAGGGCTAAGTACTCTCTCATCTGCCTTCAACCTCTCCTGTCCGCTCTTCCGGGCTACATTTCTTAATTTTGACATTGCCTATTTCGTACCTTTGGCCAGTGACCAACCTTCCAGATATTGGAGGCACGTCTCTCGGTATCAACTCTGTCTCCCTGGTTATACAGCGGTTGCGATACCTCCTATATGGCCACCCCAAACTAATTTTTTTCTGTATTCGATGTGTGAAATCTTGAATTGTAGTTAGTTTTGTTGCCAAAAAAATGATTTTTCTCTCCTTTACCTTACATGTATCATTCTTATTTCTATAGCCCGCCCAGCCGAACTAAGTTTGCTTCCAAGTGTACTAGCAGGGCGTCATGTTTGATCTCCCTATATCATCACCGGAACAATACAGAGGTACCTGCTTTTAATATTTGGGAATGCTCCCCGAGTGAACCCCAGCCAATACCTATTCTGTGCTGGATTCTTTCTAGGCTAAACGAAATAAATGCCTCACGATGGAAGGCTACGTGACGAAAACAGCACTCCCTTACCCAAGCAGGATGTGGCCACCCTGTTAGAGCACTTTTCCAACACATTGCATTACTCACAATGCGATACTTTATTTTCCATCCCCAGCCCACTAGAGAACCTGAGTACGGCGGGGGTCAGGCCAGTGATACAGTAAAAGGTAATTATATTCTCTAGAATCTGACAGGCTGTCTTTAGAGCCTCAACCTGGCACAGTTTAACGCACGCTCCCTGTCTAGCGAGAGAAGTTTAGTAGAGTATTAGAATAGCTTTCGCACAATAAGCAGGATTATACTGACTTAGGCAAAGTCAGATGAACCGGAAGGCCATACAACTGACTGGCGGACTTGCTGTGCAATCCAGGACATCAAAGAAGACAGAGCAGCGGGTGCGATTCCTAATCCACATGGTGATAGCAGGTAACATGACGGAATATCGTTGTAAATAACGCAGATTAGCCGTAAGAGGATTTCAAGAGTTCCAAGCTAAATAAGTGGTACAGGATAAAGATACTTCAAGTCTATCCGCCAACAGCTAGCTACGATGATGAGGAAGACGTGTGCTACATAAATATTAAACGACGAGACTAATCGTAAGATTTGGAAAATCAAAATCTAGTGTTAGGGGTTCGGCGCACCCTCAGTAAGCATGTAACCCAACACTTTACCCTCACGTGCGGTTCGCGCTGTGAGCAGGCGCTGAAGTGGTGCGTGGGGCGTTGGCGCTTTCGTGGTTAGGTGTGGTTGTGGCGCTTCCACCCGAAAGCAAGCTTGCTCAGGAAGACCCACTGCTTTGCGGAAGCTGCGCTGGCGCCATTTGAGAATATGTAATGCGAGGAGAAGGGTGTCGTTCGTCTTTGAGATCTCTTGGGCATTCACGCCTATCCTAGAGCCCATCACCTCCTTCCCTCTTCCTCGGACGTCCCGTTCACCCTCCCACTTTGTAGGAACAGCGGAGACGGGCTGTGTTCCGCATTCCGTGCGGGCGTCGCGGAGGCAAGTGAGGAGGACCCGTCTTCAACTTATACGTTATTTTTTTCGTTTTTTTTTCTTTTGTGCCCCTGCTGCTCGGCGTCAGCGCTTCGCTTCTTCCGCGAAAAACATCTCCTCACCCATTAAAAAATACTCATGGTGGCACGCAATGCCTAAAGGCCCCAAGGAAGAGAAGGGCGTGATCATGAAAGAACAGGATGCAGTCGCTATTCGAGTGGTTCCAAATTCGAGTTGTGATTCGAGTGGTCATTCCTGGTAGCCACTACTTTCCTGCACGGCGTCCTGTCCCGACTCCCGCGACAAGGCGCGATGAGGCCTCCTTGCGAGGAGCTGTGGAAGTAGGAGGCGGAGTCCCAGAACTCCCCGTTTCTCCTCGAGGCAGAGTATGACAGCACAGGCTTCGCACCGGGTTCCAATGTATGAGCCACTGTCTGAATCTAGTGGCGTGCCAATTTTCCCACACCCGCAGTAGCGTGAACGTCATAAACGCCCCTGACACCATCACGATAGCGCCATTACCGACGCTCTCGAGAACAGTAGTGTGGGCAGACGTGGTATAAACGTTAATAACTCCGTTTACTCGGCATCTCTACCTCTAATTTTGTTTACAAGCGAAGATCGCACAGTGCACCAAAATACGTTTTGCACGGTATTTAGCTTAATTGAGCCGTGGTAGCCATGAAAACAAACCAACACTGTCCGCTGGCGTCTTTAAAATGGTGAAACCTCTCTCGCAAATGTGCAACGCAATAAAAGATGTTAGAAGCCCCTCCTGAGCATTTGTTATGCACACCAATGCGTGGTAGTGCGCTTTTGTAGCGCCATCTACGAGCACTATTATCCTTTCCAAATACCTTTGCACCACCATACGTACCACTAACTAAATGCGTTTGCTGTGTTTTATGCGCACTCAAAATCAATACCATTTTCCCATAGAACCATCTCTATGCCATTCGCCTTCTTCCAAAGGCAACTTGAATGCTGCAGCTATGGTTTTCACCCCCCTCCCCACTCACTCTCGTTGCTCGCTATCCTCGAAAGCCACCCTTCCACGCGAGACTGCCGGAACTCAACCATCCACCTACGGTTAGTTATCCAAGCCCGTCGGACTGCCTCAGGTCTGGCACTATTTCGTCCTTGGACCCGTGCCACGCACGAGGACAACCATTAGAGAAAATTAGTAGATGTTTGTTCCCAGTAAACTCTATCCCGAGGCCTTCGTCCCGTTTTATTCCCACAAACTTTACTTACAGGGCGAACAACACGTAAAGTTTTACTCCTTTATATTCCACTAAATTCTGTGAAAAACCGATATTTCTTAATGTAAGATAAAAAAGAATGATTCTTCAGATGACTAGAAGCGGTGCATAAACTCACTACGAGAACTAGCCAGGTCTTCTATGAATTATATAAGCAGCATTGGCGCAATCCTACTGTTTTCGTCTGCATTTTTTTTTTCAAATAAAACAATGCATTCTTTTTCTATCTCTCGAGACATTTAGGAGTCATTTTGACCCATTTTTGACTTATCATTTTTGAAATGATTTGTCGTTTTTTGACATTGTTTTATCTGTAACATTTACAAAACAAAGATTGTTTCGAGAAGTTTTTCACAACGGAACCAATAATTTGAAAAAAAAATTATATGTACACTGAGTACTTATGCACAAGCAAATATAGTTTTCCAGCAAATAAAAATATCACTACACACACATGTAAACAATTTACCATTTTTTTAACTTCTGTTTTACTAGACTCCTTTTATCGATTTTGCATACGGTGTTCATTCAACTTTTCCTCATTTTTCAGAAAATTCTACATTAAATCCCAAGTAAGCAGTCCATGGGATGGACTGAGGAGTACTGTATTTTACCCACAGAATGGTTCACGTGAGGTCCATCTGCAGTCGTACCTTGTGTTTCTAAACTATTTCAACATGTTGCTTGTGTAAACCCCGCTGATTTATAACACTCACACGGATACAACTGTGCATGAGCAGAGCAGAGGCAAGATATGGTAACGATGCCTACTGCATTTATCACTTTATTGCAACTGTGAGTGCGTCGTGCCATGCACATTCGTCGATATGACAAAATTGGGCGCATTTGATCCACACTCACTTGGTGCGCTGACTACGATGCTAAGTCCGGCATCGAGAGACCGTGCGGAGGCTGCTTAAATTGTGAGTTCGTTGGGACTAGAGTAGCGTGGCATATTTTTCATTACGTCAAGCGAAAAAACTGGCTACACTGCCTTTCCTGAGCACCTGTGGCGCAATTGCATAGCTGCAACGACAGCATAACCAACGCACATAACGCATCATGCAGTGCTCCGCGCTGTCCTTAACACGAAAGAACATGTGAGACAAGCACTCCATAGGACGCAGCGTGAGGTTACTCCTCGCTGGCCATTTTCCAAACACGCGTCCTGGCACTTTCTCAAAAATACAAATCGCCTGCCATATCGTTCCACCATAAGACTAGCAAGTTTGGTGGATTCTTCGGCAACGGATTCCGTTGTGCACATAGCACTTCTAGATCCCACGTTTACACTGCGGTTATTTCCGTCATACGCAGCGTGGTTGGCTAGATGCCCAGTCTTTATTTTTTGCTTTGTGGTGAACCCAATCGTAATAAATAAATTGGCGTATGGAAGTATTTTACCTGTATTTTTGTGACGTCAGACAGAAATTAAAACCTCTTCCAGCCATCAGATGACATTCTAAATGAGTCATCTTTTGAGAAATGTGAAGTAATTTTTCTTCCTTGGTATTACCACGGCTTTTCGTGATGACTCGACAGGGCATGTTCCACACGGTAGCATTCTGTGTCATAGGCGAGTATGAGTAGTACTCGTCTCGCCTGCTATTATGAGCTGGTTTTATTTTCTAACCATCTGGATTTGGGATTGTATAGGCCATGCGTAATTCTCATCCGGTAAGATCTCTCTTTAACAGGGTGCTCCGAATTAGGGGCCTCCATTTCGCGCTTTTTATGGGCTTTGTGAATTACCGGCAGCGTTACAATTGCAGCATTGATCTCCATCATCCCTTCTTACGTTTCTGTATTGTGTTTCGAACCGCAATTTTATATGCTCCAGATTTTTTTCCCAAATGGCACGCTTTCTGTGTACTAACACTACTGCGGCCTATATTCATTATTACTAACTGGGTGTGGCAGTATCGGTGCCTTCCAAGTAGTGACTGCGTGAGCGGACGCACAAAGTCGACGAGAAATCGAAGGTGTGAGCAGAAATGGAAGGATTTGACTTGTGCCCAGCTGAAAGCCTGTTTATGCCTCCATTGTTGCATCAACTGCTTACCAACTGCTTATAAACTGCAAGAAAGAAACAAAAATGCGCCGAAGACGACCACAAAAAAGGCCCCTGGACCCACGTGACACAGTCACGTTTTTTTGTTCATTTTGCGAACAGGTCATTTTGTCCTAAAGCACAAACCATCGCATGTTTTTATTCTACCATCCTGCATAAACTTCAACGCCTTCATCCCCACCTCAAATTACTAATGCGCGCAGAATTTGGACCCATTCTTCTGGTCTACTAACGACGTTCAGGGTGATGTAATGCCACTCAGTTTGTTCTGCACTTTTCTCAACTTTTTTCACTTTCGGTTTCCATCATTATGTATTCCGCATTCTTTTCCGCATATCGATTTATGAAGCATTCAACTTCTTTAGCAGCTATGCTCATTGAAGAAGTAAAGGCAGTTCATATTCAGTTTATATGAACGCAGAACTTCCCAACCGGAGGCAAAAGGTGTTGGAACAACTGACCCCGCCATCCCTCAGAAAAAAAAACACAATATAATATTTCAGAAATACATTATGCACTGCAAACAAAAAAGAAAATATGGAACGTTAAACCGAACTGTGTATATTAAATAGTTGAAAACCTGAAAGCAAAACTAAGAGTATATGGGCAAATCTTTGTCTTCAATAAAAATGAAAAAATCAGTAGAAATCAGAGCCAGAATCTATTTCAGGGAAATTCGTGAACCTTGTTGTTTCATTAGTTTGTCTGCATGAGCTAGCCCTAACTGAGCACAGTTTTTAATTTGTGATTTGATATGGTAACGTTTCCTAAAGAAAGAATAGAAGAATCTAAATTTAGAGTCGGCGATATTTCACGCGCTGCGCTTTGAAAACCATAATTGGTACGGCCTTGGTACATTTAAATGGTGGAAGCTGAATATGTTGAGTGTCATATTATTTCTTGCTCTGTAGTAACACTTTACTACTTTTGTTCAACGGGTTCGCCAAGGATACGGTAGGTAACGTTTCACCGGAGACACACTTCCGGCGACACAGCCCTCAAAGCGCATCACGTGATTTGCTGCGCCCTCGGTCAGCGCTGCGTACAAGACCCAGTTTAGGTCGTTCTGCTCACGTCGCTGCAGTAGCAGTGACGGGAGCAGCCACTCAGCCGCAGCTTCCCGCGCATGCGCCGGTGGTTCGTATCGGGCATTGTTACTCATCTTGCACCATGTACGCCGTGAAAGGAATGCCGCGTTCGCCGAGAATAAAAGCGAGGCCGGGCCTCTTTTACTGAGCCTTGCATGGCTCCGAATGTATTTGAGCCGTGGTCGGCAATACAGCTACATTAAAGCTGAACTAAGCGAAACCAAGATTCAACCAGACTAAGCCAAGATTTTGCTTTGCATATTGAAGGATAGCTGAGAAAAGCCGCAGACACTTATTTCCGTAAAGTTCTCCTTCGCCTGATTGATTTGTTGGTAAATGTACAGGGCTAAGTTTCTTGTGTAAGTGTTGTATCGTGAGCAAGGAATGCTTGTAGAAAAAGCCTGGGTTGGTCTAAATACAGGGCACATTCTCGATAACAAGGATTGCTCTCTTTGGTGGGGTAAGCAATTCGTTTGCTTGGTAATTGTTGTCGTACCCAATATCATGGGCATCGGCTGGATTTTGTCTTGAGGGGAGCAAACTCATTGTACGGAGAAAAAAGAGAGAGATGGCGAATAGCCCGGGATTGGCTCTGGAGTAACTGAAGGGATGGGGGCAAGTTCCCGTTTGGCTCCACCCGGCCAAAGCCCATCCAAAGTAATTCCGAACGCAAGTATCAATAAACAAGTAAAAGGTATTGTTGGAGCTTCTCCTTAGCAGTTAAAATGATTTAATTCTGATGCTAACACGAGTTAACGCAAAATTTTTGACAGATAAATATACAGTGTGGTGTGACAAAAGTACAGACTTGAGAAAAATAAACGTGGCATTTTTAAATTGTGACTCGATTTACAGAATGTAATTGAAATGTTAAAGAAAACATTCTTTGAGCGCGTTTATACTATGCCCCACACATGACTCCGACTATTTTAGGGACGTTAAATTTAAGCTTATTCAAGAAGCAGTAGAAATCTAGAGTTGATTTAGTAGGGAGAATATACCCGTTTCACTGCTTAATATATCTGGAAAACTGGTATCAGGAATGAGATTAACTTGCGGCAATGACTTGATGTACGAGGTAAAAATTGTGCCCCGTGAAACATTGCTTTGATTTAGATTTCGGCGTAGGTCGCCTACTACATGCAGCCCATCGTTTGATTTTTACAAGAATCTATTAGAATATTTCGCTCGTTCCTAAAAGCAGGGGCGGTGAGAAGCAAGCGGGTGCTTCTCCCAATATTTTTGTTTATCTTTCGAGCGACCGGCGGAACGCCAGAGTTATAACGGTGACCGCTGCAACTGGTGGAAATCAAGGCCAGAGCTCGCATCTCATGTCGTGGGAGAACTCTCTTATGTTCTTTCTTGCAGTAGTGAAAAAGCATGCCAAACACACCAATAAGTTTTTCCAAAGAAATGTTTTGGCCTCCTTGTAGCAAAAGGTGAGAAACTAGTTTGTATGCTATTATGCTCAGCTGATAAATAGGCATAGTGCCGTGTTTGTACTCTGCTAGACAACGACTTCAGCTACTTCAGCTACTCACGTCTCTTTCAGCCGAAACTGCAGTTTTTTTGTATTGCGGATAAAGTGTCAATGGGGTTTTGAGCTTGCGTCTCGACTGCCCGAACATCGTACGTGTGCTTTGCTCGGCTGCGCACTACTCAAATCAGATTTGACCTAGCGCAGGCTTGGCGGCAGCTTGGGGTGTAGGCCAGGAGTGCAGTTGAAGGGTTGCAGAATCAAACGAAACACACAGTCCCGAGAGACCGAGTGTGTCGCTTTAGCGGCGATATGCGCCTCATGGCGAGGTTGCTATACGTATGTCGCCTCCAAGTGCAAAATGGTGGTGCTCTCGCTATGGTCATTAATGCTTACGCTTCACCATGCTTTCTAAGCTAGGCTGTGGCGCCATTGGGGATATTGACATCTCCACTTCGTTGAAGGCATGGGTCGTTTGTTCCTCAAAAGGAGGCGGCAGCTTGAAAGCATCTGCGCGTGCGCGTTCAAAGTTGGCTACCCTGACCACATGACTTGTTTCTTGCGTTTCTTCGAGGAACGCAATTGCAGCGCCTTTGCATAGATGCTGGTAGTCCTCGGTGAAGTTAGTGACACAAACCTGGGATTTGCATTGCCTAAAGCGCGTTGCGACGGAGACTAACTCGACGGAGGTCGAGAGGCAAACATTGGTCCCTCTCTGCAATAGTGTCGATGTCAGGAGCAGCATCCTCACAACAGACGGTTATCATAAAGCTTGCGTGGGGTGGACGGGTAACGTGATCGTCGGCGATCCTTACAGCAGAACGGTGTTCGGGGTTCGGCTGCCGCATTTTGGAGTGATCAAAGAAAATGTTATTGACTTAGTCTACAGCTCAATTATTGAGCCGTTGTACCATGGCCATTGGATACGAAATCACACAGCAGTGTGTGATACTTGGAGCGCTGCCAATTTTTGTGGATTACGTGTCGTCGCCCACTCTGGGAGCGTCCTCTATGTTGCTGCGTGTGTGTATTGCGGCCCTGACTGCTGCGCAACTGGTGAAACAAAAAAAGTAATCGTTGTGTGTTACCGTCCTGTGCTTGTTCTTTTAAAAGAGCACTTCGTGGAGCCCTATCCTGACTTTTTTAATCAGCGCTTTGATCTTGCAAGCACCAGCTTGTTCTAAGGGTTGCGTGTGGTAAGTATTGTAGTTCACCTGTGCTAATGTGACTCGTATGCACTTTTATTGGAATGAACGCGTTTTTAGAGCACTGTCGCGTGCCTTGTTTTGAAGCGAAGGTTGCAAGCGAAAAAAATAAATTTTGAGAACACCTTTGTTCAGCATGTTAGTTGCGTTTTGGCGTAGCGTCCACTTAGGGGTATCTATCGTATTCGTAAGTTGCGCCGTTTAAATTTCCGCACGGTCTCCCGGCTCAATCAGCAGGTTTGGAACTTAAAAGCTATGTAAACACAGGCTTCATTAAAATTGACCTACAGCTATGCTTGTTTTGTCCCAGGCAAGGCGGAACGTGCAATGCAACTTCTCGAAAAACTTCTACTTTCGGGGATTGATGGTGTTCATCTTGCATAGGTTGACCAAGGGGACAACTGTTCTTTTGGGTTCCTGTCTTTTTAATGATGGTGAAGCCTTTTGAGGCGGCTTTTCGTGTCTGTTCCCATTTCTGAGCTGTTTTTAACTGTTCCGTCTGAGGTAAGGCTGAAACACTCTGGGGTGAAGTGTCTACTGCAGACCGAGTCACATGTTCCTTGTAAAGTTTAGCTTTGCTACGTAGAGCTTCCGTTGTGTTTCAGGCTGCGGAAAGCGATGCAGTCTAACGCGTGACTTGCATTCCGTATAGTTCAATTTCCTCACTATACGTATTTTTTGTCCGTGCAATAAATGAAACTTGTTTGAGCGACTAGTGCCCTATACAAACCTACGCATCATGTCCTTTTTCCCCTCTATAGAAATTTCACCATGGCGCCCTGTAGTTTAGGTGTTCCCACCTATAGGTCGATCTCCTGCCCAATAATAAGGGCGCCGGGGAGATTTACGTAGAGGGACAAGCGGTGGCTCCCACCATCGCTGCCACTCCGGTGCCTACTGTTACGCTCCCGACGGCAGTGGCCGTGGCAGCTCTAACAAAAGGCACCCGAACAGGTGCTAAGTCCCGGAGGCCCGGTCCGCCGGGAACCCCGGGACATTTGACGAGGAGATGCACGTCGGACCATAAGTGCTACATTGCAACGCGTACACGACACAACACGTACTCCTACCTCGACTCGCGAATTGTATCTGCAGTATTGTTTCTATCTCTCGAGTGGAAAGATGGCGCAACCGCGTAGGGTAGTGACCCCTTTTCTATTTCCCTGACACATCTTCGCGTTTATCTTTCCCTAAAAGGTTCATAGAAGCTTGCACTTCCTGAAGTACATTCACAGAGACTCAATTACACATCCATTACATACGTACACGTCAAAGAAGCAGCGAAACTCATCACGGCGAACATTTTCGACGACGCCGAAAAGTTCCTTCAGCAGGCTTCCGGTTCTCTTCGCGACCTTTGGAGGGCCTCTTTAAATTAAAATTTTAGACGGGCGCTAGGGACCCAGAACAAGGCGTGTGGTATCCTTCGACAGTGCCCAACGTCGAATAACCGCGTATTTTTCAAAAGGGAAAGGCTCTTTCGAAGCTTGTGCGCCGTGAGGCAAATAGGGAAAGTTGGCCACCACTTCTTACATTGATTAACTCACACACGGGCGTGCAGAAGCTATGGAAGAGAATAAGTTAACATAAATTGCGACGTACACATAGCCTGGGCCTAGTCCTAACAACAGGGAACACACACGAAGACCAGGCTAACACACTTGCACAACACTTTCAACACGAGTCCAGTTGTGCACACTAAACACTTCCCTGAAGCACAAAACTTCTTGTGAAAAGACGTCTCTACGCGACAACAACAACACATCTCTCACATCTCTTTTTTCTCTACATGAGCTTAGGCCTGCTGTGAGCACGTGTCAGCCCTCAGCTCAGGCTGCACATAGCATGACATACGCTATAAAACAACTCTTACACGCAGACACAATTGAAACATCCGGCACCTGAACAACTGACTATGATTTTCGGGGCACATCCAAAAGTCTTATAAGGGGCGCATTTTATTTGCTTTTCTGAAATTGGGAAGACACCCTACCTCTCCCGTGAGCTATCCTCCCATAGCCCTCTAATTATGCCTCTTCTAGTGTCGCCAGAAGGTGATCAACAGGAGACCTATGTACTTTTCAGAGTACAATTGCCTTTTCGAGAGCTGCCTCGCATGATTCTGGGCAGGCTGGATAAACAAATGATAAACTAGTTGCTTTTTATTGCTGCATAGAGATGCATAGATACACAAGCAATATTGCATGACGGGAATTTTCGTACACAGAAAATAGATATGATACTGCATGTGCGCTGCGGCTTTCCATTTTATGTAGCATAGTGAAGACCCTTTTGCAGTAACACGTTTGGGCAAACATTTGTGTCATAGTTCGGTCGGCAGTAGCGAACATTCCCGTGCAGGAAGATGGCGTGTCTCAAAGTGGCGTCTTGAGCTGCACATTGTTTAACATTAACATGAACTCGCTTCGAAAAGCACTGCCGCCCTCCATTTCCTGCCCCAGATATATAAATGAAGTTGCCAATTTTTGCCAATTCGTTGCTTACTCCAATAAACTCCACCCTCCTTTCATTCCCCGCTTTGAAGCACCCATCCACACTAGTACAGATTTTTTTTATAATATTTTCACAAAAAATGCTAATTTTCACCCTACTGACATCATCAATAACATTCTCCTGGCTCACCAGTCCGAAAACCCATCCCACGTGGTCATTGCAAGTGACGCGTCGAAAAAAGACGATAAGATTGGGGTAGGCATTTTCTGTCCGCCAAAAATTGGTCTTTTTATTTTGATTTACAGATGTCCTCCCCATTTTTATTGCAGAATTTCCTTCTCTTCTCCTTGCAATCCTAAAGCTTGATCCCGCGCATTTTTCCGTGATGATAATCACCGACTTATTCTCGTGTGCATTGCTCTCGATTCAGAAACTTTACATCTTCTCCCAGAAAAGTTTTATTCCTTCGTTCCCATATACCTGCGGGAGATTCGGTTTGTTTGCCTGCCTGGCCACTGTGTTTTATCCCTCAATAAAACCTCTGACATATTAGCTAAAACAGCTTTGGGTGAGCGATTGTACAGGTTCTTCCCCTTTTCTTGCGTGTTGTTGGCACGTTATCGCCAATAACTGTTAAAAACACTTCCACTTAACTGGAACATCTCAGTTTCCTCCGTAAAAGAAGTATCTCCCAAACTCGCTCTTCCGAGGTATCGCTGTCTTCTTTTCGCTGTGGGGTGCCTCTACTTAAATCGCCACCTATATAGAACAAATGTGAGAACCTCCCCATTGTGCCACTTTCCTTCCAAGAAATTGAATCCGAAGAACATTTCTTCCGTTTTTGCCACCGATTTTCTAACCACCGGAGATGGCTGCTGGAGATTACTCGGTGACGACTTGGACTGCCTTTGACTGCACTTGTGCTTTTGTTGGTTGGGGGCCCTAGGCTGGGTTGGTGCCGTAGGGACGTTTGCAACACCATCCACTCTTTCATTTCAGAGACACCTCGTCGCAGCGTTAAAATATTCGGAATTAGCTGACTTTTATCTAATTTTCCTACTCTTCTCTAGGTTGTTTTTTCGTGTTTTTTCTCTGACTTTTGAACTCAGAGAAAATTCTTTCTTTGTCTCTTTTATTTTGCATGGAATGATTGATTAGAATGCAAAAAGAACTCTCCTTTGCCAATCGCCGTAATTATTTATGCGTTATTTTTCGGGCCATCACTATCACCAGGAAAAACTTGGAACGAGACACAAGATGTGCGGAACCGGGCATGTCCCTGTCCAGCAGCGCGGCAAGGTCGCCGCCAGCCACCGCCACGCTTCCGTACTGCAAAAGCCGCCCGTGCTTTCTCATTTCGTCAAACACGCCGAAACGGAAATGAACACGGACGCCAGTGATATATGCTTCGTTGCTGTGCTCGTCCAAAAGCAAAGTGGTTGCGAAAAAGTAATCACCTTTGCCAGCAGTGGTCTGTTGAAGTAGGACAAAAACTACTCAGCCTCTGAGAAAGAGTGCCTCGCTATCATATAGGCAGTTTTTAAAATTTCGCCCGTACTTTATGGTAAACCATTCAAGGTTGTGACAGACCATCATACACTGTGTTGGCTGGCCAATTTGAAGCACCCCTCTGGCCATCTTGGGCGGTGGAGCTTGCTCATTTTCCCCATAATCAAACACTTCCAGGAACACTTCGACTTCTTCTGGACTGACCATCATCTTTTGTACCTGCACCGGTGTTCGGATGCGGCTGTGACGTAAAATAAACGTCCCTCTTCACCAAGTACCGAAGGCCCTTACAATTCAAAAACCCTCACCTGGTGCTTCAGAGGGATCAATCGTGTCTGCGGAATTTCACCAGGCCATCTTTATATCGTGGCTTTGTCGACACCATGCGTCTCGCAAAGTCCGGAAAAAAAGCCGCGTAGCCACTAAAACAACGCTAGTGAACAGCCACAGGGGCAATATGAAAATGGAATTCGGGGAAAGCTTTTTTAATGGCCGAATGGGTCAACATCCGCAGCCAACCACTGCTCACTGTACCCCGCTTTCGCAACTTGTATTGACTGGAATTTTAACTGAGGCAGATGGCTTTCCTTGTTGGCTCTCACTTTACTTAATTACGTTCATGCATCATACGTTCCCAGTTCGCCCGTAATAAGCTAGAATGAGGGTCAGCAACGTTTTGAATGGTAGGGCCGAGTTGCATGTATGCAGCCGACAACCCCCCCCCCCCTCGCCTCTCAAACCCGATTTGCCGTCCAGTTGCAATCAAGCTGGACGGCAAATCGGGTTGGAGGGGGAGATGGCTTTGAACACACACAAAAAAAGAATTGCCAAAAATATTTGTCAATAATCTTGCGAAGTGTGAAGGTGGGGTACAATTCAACTGGACGCGATCAAATCTCTGTTCTTGTCTCTCTGCCTAGCTCTATTTGAGGACAAAACTGGCGTGTCGGAGTTCAGATCGTAGCGCCGACCCTTGCACTAGAAGATAACCAACAGTGTCAGTGATAATCGTATGTAAATATTCTGGGTCGTGCGCCGTGTATGTAGTTGTTACGTTATGCAAATATAGAAGCACACATCTTTGCAGGCAGCGGGCGTGCGATTTGGTGCTTGTTTTGCGTCCTTTGAGAGCGCCTAATTTGTTTAGTTGACGCTATTGCCTCGCCTACTCGCTAGAATACATGTACTCGGCCATTCGTACATCGTGCGGCGTAAAACGTTACGCACGAATCATTTAGTTTGCGAAAATACCAAACAAAATTTCCACTCGCTTTCAAGATGGTGCCAGGTCAGCATTATCAGCTGAGTCGGCTGCGCAATTCTAGCGTTCACTTGCATGCTCCCGCTGAAGCAACCTATTAAACTACCAGCAGCGTTCCGTGTTCATGCTGCTCATGAACTTTCCTTTGTCGACCGCACAGAAGAAGCAAAATGGTAATGGTCGTCAGAAAGTTAGACCGACCGACCTGGCGATACGGTCCCACGCAGCGACGACCGCGACAGCTCCCTAAAAATAAATCCAATAAATCGACTTGTTTTACCTGATATTATTTTGTCTAGCCTCTGCAACCATTTTAAGGGCTATTTCATACAGTATGCAGTCATTTAAACACGCCACAAAGCGATTACTCTGGCTTTCACTCTGGCTTGTATTTGCAAATACATGGAGGGCGGCGAGGGTCGTCTGCTTTTGTACTACCCAGAGGCGTCGGCCACTAGGGGCGCTCCATGTCGCCAAAACTCTAGCGCAGGAAGCCTATACTTAGCACTTACAGGGCATATGGCCAATATGGGCGCATCCAGGTGTTTTTTTTTATTTCTATTCTTAGCGGAAATAGCCTTGGTGAACACAAGGAGGTTAAAACAATTTTTTTATCCTCCTTGGGTGAACACAACTTTTTTTCTATTCCATGGGGCAGCAGGCTGCCCAAGCAAAAGAAGTGGAATTTTCTTTAGAAGTTTATGTCAATTTAACATTAAAAATTCATAAAATAAATAACTGCATCTTTATTTATATTTTAAAAATCACATTAACAATAAAAAAACTGCAACAGCAGTTCCGCAAACAGAAAAATGTGACATCTGGAGTTGTAAGAGAAAAAACGGGAAGCCTGAAAAAAGGTATGGTTGTGTATAATTTTGTCGTATGTTTTTTGTATATCTTTTAAAGCGGCATATAATTCAAAATGTAAAAACTGTACATTTTGCATCTACTTCAACGCAACAGTAAGACTGTGACGCATGCAATGGTCTCTAGAAAGTTACGAACTTCTCGTTATTTTAGTGCAGTGTTAGGGTGGCATGGTTCTAGGTCACCTAGCTGAATCCGACTGCAATTCATTCAGCTCCGGAAGCGGTAAATTGCGGTTAAATTTTGGTTCTCTTACGGCTTCCAGGGCATCCGATGATTACATAACCTAGACGCGATGCAGGGAAAAATGGCCTTGTGACTCCACGTTCAGCCTGAATGTCGTTAGAATGTCCTCTCCTGTCTCCCGCCCACCTCTCACAGTTCTCCCATAAATCGCTCCTTCGATGACGAACAAAAATGAGATTTTTTAAAAGTAAATTCAGTCTTCGGCCGTTCGCACTTGGTGCGCTTCTGTAGCGCACGGTGTAGAACACGGTGTAGCATTTTGTAGCAGGCGGTGCTTCAGCCCCCTGAACGAGGTTTGTGTCTAACCTTTGTGGAGAATCTTGTTCAGTTGCACCAGTCGGGTCTGGCAAAGAAACTTATGCATTTCTTTTAGAGTGGTTGGTCAACCGAAAAGCTCTGACAAAACTTGTGTACGCACGGCGTGTGTTAAACCGAGCTTCCACTGTTTCCAAATGGTTACACGACTATTGCTACAAACGGACGCTTCTTTATACGACAACAATACTATCAATCATGACGATTGAGTAAGACTGTAAGGCCTTCTCTTATCAACAACCAATCGCTGTATAGTTAAATCTTTGTTAGACGCCTTACTTTTGCGTCTTTCTTTTACGATTTCTGTCTTTGAAGATTTGACGATCAATTGGAAGCACATTAAACGAATGTTGGCCGCACTTCTGGAGAAGGTTTTCGGGCGCTCGTGGAATAGTTTTCATGGGCAAAATCATTGGAGCTTCGCTCAAACTTTCTTGAGGTGGAATGGTTACATCATTTTGACTGTCATGATTAGAGTATTGTATTGAACGGGTTTTTTTAGCTATTGCAGGAATGGTGCACATTCTCATTTTGATAAATTAACACTGCTTGCAGAAGTAGCAGATGTTTTGCAAGCACTTTCTCTAATTTTATTCCTTGCTCAGTAATGGTGGAAGTATGACACATTCCGCAAATTTTGTTAGTTCCAAAGCTGTTTTGCTTACATAATAGTTCCGTTAGGGTTCTGATAAGCGGCTGAAACCTCGACGCACTGCCAGGCAGATAGACAGTCCAAAACCTTCGTGTTGAGAACACCCAAGGCAGACTATTTTCTTTGAGCTGGGTTTGCGTGGGATCTTTCGGAGATTTGGCCGTATTTGCGAGGCTTGAATGGCAAAACCATCAAACTCAAGTGGCTGTTTGCACACTTGCAGGCACTGTGATGAGGTACCTTCGACACGTGTGCGTAACCGAGACTGCGCACGGTACCGTGAGACTTCAGTGTAGACGAAGAAAGGAGCAGCCTCATAAACTAACGAAGAGACCATCTTGCTACGATTTGCTCTCAAACCGACAAAGCACGGGAAAAAGAACGCAACGGAAAGGCGCCGCCTAAGAACTCCATCTTTTAGGGAAAACCGCGTACGTTGTAGATATAATAATTGTAGCACGAATGCAGTAAACCCACCTTTTTCGAAGTCATACTATCAAAATTTCAGAAAAATGTTTTCAGGATACAGAATTTCGCCCAAGAAGGGTTGCCTAAGCTTGGCTAACACAAAAGGCAGGTGACTGCTTGATGTAAAAGGCTTTGGCGATCCCACGCATGGGCTGGTTCTACCACCGGTTCGTCCCTCTCAAAATATTTTGTTTCCCCAACCCTACGTTCAGAAATCCTCCTGCCGGAGCGACATAGACATGATCAGCAGACAGCAAGATAATGTGGACCACGCCATTAGAGAAAGACCCCAATTTTTTCGTGCGTTCTTCAGTCAAAGGGGTGCACGTGCAGCCACCTCTTCCGATGCGCCCTTTTCAATACGCCCGCATATTATTCTGAACTGATCTTTGACGAAGAATAATATACATGCACCATCTCTAGTGAAATACATTTAGGTCTGTATTACAGGCGATGTACATACAGTAGAACCACTGTTATTCTTATACATGCGTGATTTTGGGTAGGTATTTGTTTTCCTAATTGAAGAATCAATATTATTTCACTTCACGCAATGAGCTGCTTTGAGAATCCCGTACGACTGAGCACGCCATAATCTAAAGTACTGCTACACATTAGATGCACGCAGGATTTTTTACATGTGAAATTCCGACAGAGAAAAAACACTTTGCTGTCCTTCCTGAGTTCAGTGTGAGTGGAAGGTAAGTTAAAAATGGTTTTAATATTTGTAGGTAAGTATGCTTAGCAGACACTTGAAAGTTTAAATTGCTGATTGATTGAGTGCAGGGTTTCTAGCGGTGACGCTGAAACTAGGTAATAAGGTGCGCCGTACTGCATGGCTGCAGATTCATATCGACCATCAGAAGATCCTGAACGATGGCGAACATTTCTTGAAATAAGCGCTTTTTCTTCCCGCCTCCATCAAAACCCTGCCACAGTGGTTGGGATAAAACGAGCTTTCTTGGGCTCAGACGCACAAGGACGAACATGCATGTTCGGCTGTAGCTACTTTATGTTGTGATGTTGTGCCGTCCGGAGCCACCCAAATTACCCTAGCGCCAAGACCATTGTACTACATGTCTGCATACACTTAACTGATTACTATTAGGGGAACTAATCTCGAAGAAATACCACAAAATCTCTGACGTCCTAAACACTACATTGCAATATCTTTTGACTGATTGTTATCAGGCCGGTTTCTTTACATAAACGGTTTTATTTACACCGGCGCTGTTCGTGACGAACTGCTAATCGCACGCGCTCGTACGTTTATATATAATTTTTTTTCTTGAAGAACATACTTCAGACTATGTAGGCCCAAGCAGGAGGGGCATAATGTGGTAACAATATCAAACAAATACAAACAAACAGCAAAAAGCAGAAACAAGAACCTAAGTATAAACAGTGAACGCTAGAGGCAACTACAAAGCCACAAGAAAACATTTGCTTCTAATGAACCAAAAGAGTTTAGACAATTTTCGGGTGTATTTATCCAATCATTAATTGTGCGGGAAAACAAAGAAAATTTAAACAGATTGGTGGAAACGAACATTGGGGTTAAGGACAGAGAATGGGAATGACGAGTACGGCGAGTAGCAAGGGGCTTCAAGAAAGAACTACAGTCCAAAGCAAGTTTGCTGTGATAAAGTAAATACAATAATTTAAGGCGGAGAAACTGTCTTCTGGACTGCAAGGTTGGAATTCCGTGGTCACGCATGAGCTCGGAAACCGAATCTGTGCGATGAAATTTTGAATAAACAAACCGAATACCTCTCTTTTGGTTCTTTTCTAATTAGTCAATATTCTTTGATGTATGAGGGTCCCAAACAGCGCAAGGTTACTCTATTTTACGTCTAGTTAGCGTTATTTATGCAAGTAGTTTAACATTAGTTGGAGCATCTCGAAGCGTAAGCCGAAGTAAACATAAATTACGAAAGAAAGAGGAAGAAACGTTAGTAACATGCGAGTTCCACCTTAAATTATCTGTTAAAGTTATGCCCAAATATTTGCATTCCTGAACTTGGTTTAAAGGATTTCCTGCAAGAGAGTACATAAATCGGTGAGTATTCCGTTCATTGGTGATGCGAACGGAGACGGTTTTATCCGGGTTTAGTACCATGCCCCATTCAAGGCTTCAGGAGGGGATTCCAGTGAGTGAGGAGTTTAGAGCTTGCTCGTCACTAATAGAATGAATATTATAAAGATAACGCGGTCGTCGGCGAAAAGTCAAATAAGGACGGCTTCTTTCATTACTGAGACAATATCATTACAGTAAATTAGGAAAAGTAAGAAGCCAAGAACGCTACCCACTCCGGATGTGACTGGAAAAGTACTGGAAATAGAACCATCAATGTCTACATATTGGCTTCGGTTAGACAAATAATCCAAAACCCATGCTACAAGTAAAGAAGAAAGCCCGATGAGATGCAGTCTGTGAATAAGTTTATGATGCGGTATAAAAACGATTTGGTGAAGTCTTAAAAAGTTACATCTACCTGCCCACCATCATCGAGTCTTGAAGCAAAAGAATGAACAATTGAACATAATTGAGTTGTGATTGAAAAGACCTTCTTTAAATTATGTTGCATTGGAGATAGAGTTGTGGTTGAAAAGACCTTCTTAAAACCATGTTGCATTGGAGATAGAATCTGGTGTTCGTCAAGAAAATTTAAGATAAGTGTTGCTACTATATGATCAGGAAGTTTTCATGAGGACGACAGAAGAGAAATTGGATGATAGTTAGCGAAAGAAAGAGCGTCACCTTTTTTAAACGCGCCACTCTAACATCCTGAGGTATAATAGCCGAAAATTTCTCCCCACTAATTTATATTGAGTGATAGTAGAACAGCAGCTTGAATAAAACTTTAAAAAGTTGCCCTTCCTAACTAACGCCTTCTCATAATTGCACTTGCAAATACACTCAGAGATGTTCCGCATAGCTGCGCTCTGTGGTAAGTAATTGTACAAATATTCAAAATCAATGCCGAATATCAAAGCGGGCATGCGGTTTTGTGGAACTACGTTTTCTACAATCTAATAACCCCGGTAGGTGGGAAAAGGCTCCGAAACAGTCAAATCATTCAAGACGTCTGAAAAAATTTCGACAGTACAAGTTTCTTTGCCCCTGTTTGAATGCAGGTTTTTATGAGCAATGAAGTTGGTGTTAATTAGTAAGGTCGCGGATGATCACAACATGCAGTTGCTAGACATGTACCAGCAATATCAACGACTACGTGGGTTCTGGGTATAAATACTTAGGTGTAACAAACTTATTTTGAACTTTTGTTCACTAAAAATCCTAGTACAAAACGGCAGTTTTTATTAGGCGGAGTTGATAACATAAGAATACTCCCAGCTTCCAATGTATAAAATGTTTGTTCGACAAAGGGCCCTACTCAGGTGTTCCTGAAGCTCCTCATAGCAAGAACTAATAAAATGTGACTCCTCCTTTAGTATTAAAAAGAGGCCGTAGCATAAAGCTCCCAAATATTTGCAGACCAGTGCTGATACACGGCGCAAGTCAAAGATCTCCAGTTGGTTAAAATGATTCGAGAGCCTCCCCCTACACCGCCCAACATAACCTGTCCACTTTCGGTGGGTTAACCTTCACAATCAATCAGTCAGCCAATCAATCAATCATTAAGTGCTTGCACGCTATATAAATTACCTCTAACGCAAAGTCAAGAATATTAGTATAAGTTATGGTACACCCGCAGTGTTCTCTTCAGAATTGTGCGCTGTTCAAAAACGTGATGCCATGCAGAAAATCTTCTATGCAATAGGAAGCACAAAAAAATTTTCTTTGTTTGCTAATCTTGTTGCACGTTAGCCCGTCTCAAAGACACGAAGGCTGTTCTTCGCTTTGTATGCGGCAGCTAAACTGAAACAGAAATGTATCCACTTTTGTTGACAACCAAAAGCAGAACCCCCCCACTTTCCCTTCGCACGTCAAGGATACAGGGCACACTCTGAACGATGTTCCAGACCTCGAGGTCCCAAGAGATAGTTTTCTCTTCACCAAGGATAATAATTACGTTCCTCTATACTAATATTCCTCATTCTGACAGCATCTTTGCAACAGTTTAATGCCGCGTTGACTCTAATTGTATTCTGACGTGAACCCCAGCACATTGGAAACCCCCTTCCGCATTGGTGTTGAGTACTGTCGCTGTGAATTCGAGAACACCCACTGTGTCCAAATTAGCAGAACAGCCAAGAGATAAGAGACACGTACTTAGGCCAATGTCTTATTAGTATATTGGTATAGTATATTGGTAACAGTGTTCAAACAGTGAGTAACGAACCTAACAGTCTTTTAGCAGCCGCTTTAGTTAGCTGAGCTTCAAAGTCGAAACTTATGCTAGCTATACACTTAAGGAAAGAATTGACACGATTTTTCAACGGCCAGACGTCCGTATATCTCTCATCAGTTAGCTAGCCTATCAGAGTCTTACTTCAAAACTGCGCGTAAAAACGAAGTAAAACCGAGAAAGGCTGTCTGAATATCACTCCAGGCGTGCCCTGCAACGTCGCCCACAGATAACTACTCTCGCTTTCTTTCTGTTTGTGTTTTGGCTCTGTCGTTCCAATTCAGGCATGCAGTACTGCCTGCTGAGAAAGTAACCATTATCCAGGATACCCGAAGGCGTCGACAGCTTTTATGAGGTCGTCAAATCAGCTATGAAGAAAGCAACAACCCAAATCGTTATTGTGAGGGGATACTTTAACGTAAAGTCGTTAAGAAGAATCTGGGAAAAAAGGTCATCGGGAAACTTCGGAAGAGACAACCGCAACAGTTGAGGAAATACACTGGTGCATTTCCAGAGACCAATGACCACATATATTAAACACATTCTTCTACATACAAAAGAATATGAAATCGACAGAGAAACGTCCCGATGGCCCAACAAAATAACGAAATTCAATTCATATCAGTGACCACCGAGGTTTCGTCCGCGAAGTAGATGAGCTAAGTAAGATTCAGACAGCGATCATAGGATCGTTAGATTCGATCTAAGGAATACCAACATTTAAATAAGGAGACTCGTGAAAACTAAATTGCCCCGAATATAGTCAGTCAGAGCCGGGATGCAGGAGCTTAAAATCACTACAAAAAAAAGTCACCCTTATTCATCACCAGAACGAGGTTAATGTAGACAGGCTGAATGACTACCTAACATGTGGGAGAATGAACATGGAGGGGACAAACGGAAAAAACCAACAAAGAAAACGGAGGAAGATATCAACAAAGTTAAGAACATGAATGTGTCAAGTACGGCCGATCAGATTGAATTTGCTGAACTGCTTAACAGAAATGCTCACAACAATTTCAAGTATTCACAATTTAACGCCCATTGTCAGCGTTCCTCTGAAGAATCTAAATTTAAAGTTGAATAACTGTTACTTGCACAACAGGATTTAAACAAAGCAGCACCATGCTGTAAAGGTGGATTCGCTAGATATATATCGAAGTACAAGTATTTCCTTGCGGTTATTTGGAAATTACGTTAACACAAAAATTTGATTTCACAATAACGTGGGACCAAAGTACACAAGAATGAATTGTGCATATTCACCCTTAACTTGCATAAGTGGCATTTCTCCCACGAAGAAGCATTTTTAAACTAAGAGAATGATGAGCGCCCATTATGAAAGTATGTAGAATGACCGGGTTTCTCTTTACGAAAGCCTAAATACCTGCAGCACCATGGTATTGCGACTCCTATTATACGCATGGACAAATAACGCTGTTGACTAGCAGTTGCAGTAGTGATTTGCGCTGGTTTGCGAGTGCTATTTTTTTTCAAAATAAGCAACACCACTTACCTCTCTGAGCCTTCGTGAAATGATGATAGCATTGTTTTAGAATCGCCGATGCAAAAATCAAGAACGTGACCATTTCATCTAAAGAAAAACCTTGGCTCCAAAACTCAGCAAATTGTACTAGAAAGAACCTACATTTTGAACAACATTTTTTTCAACACAGCACTGCCTTTTTTATGCAAAATCGTGAATATGTATTTGATTTTGCGAAATAACAAAATAAATCTATATCATCTTTCCAGGCATATGGCGGTGCAAAAAATATAACAGTAAATATATAAATTGTGGTACCGTAAAAATGTTTTGTATTTGTTTTGAAAGCAATTGTTTATAGTTACACTTTACATATTGTCGGTACTTTAAAACACCGACACAGCAGTATATTGATCTTTGATTTCATTGCGGCTTTGAAGTCGGCTGAATCAAATAAAAAGGATGCCTACTGAAGTATTCAGGAGTGGCTTCACGGATGTATAGTGGTTTTGACTCACAATGCGGGTAATTTTATTGTGTACAGTAATGATTGACGCATATGGGTTTCGCAGCACTGAACACATGAGTAATCTATTTTTCATCTCGTGTTTTCATTCGCACTGTCAGAAGGAAATAAATATTGAAATGTTGGTTGAAAAACATTGGCGGCATGTAGGACTGTCCGCTTTAGAATAACGTCGGTTCACAACCGTCCTAAAACGCCAAGTAGTCTGCCGCTACAACGAAACTCTTTACTGGTTCTTAGCACCTGACATCTGAAGAGGCACAATTGATCCAGTGCATTATCGTTTAACAGATTCCATGCTTTTAAAGCTCATCATTGTTCGGCTGGTCGAAGTTCATATTAAGTACAATTATTTAAGGGAGGTCCGCCTGAATCATGGCACTTGAAAGGCCCCATTTCGCTATCTTGCGAATTCCAAAGGGGTGAGTTCTATTACACAACTGCGAATGGCCTGCTCGGCGTCAATATTGTTGTCTGTGACAACGTCCGAAAATGCGGTGACATCATGAAAGTCCAGAAGCAAAGGTCCTGCGGACGAGCGTGCGAAGCAATGGTGCAAACTGAATCTTTACACTCAGCAGGGAAGTCATCGATAGTCAGCTAATAAGGTGCCTAATGGTCAGTTACTACCTCCAGTGGTATACAGAAATGTATCGCTTAAACTTTTAAAATTCCCAGATTGTTGTTAAGTGCTTCTTTCTGGATCCTAACCATTTTTTTTTCCTTTGTGCGTTGCAGAATGGGCTGCCTGGCATTTAGCGTTGTGAACTTTACTGAAGGAGACGCCTTCATATTTGAAGAATAATAGTTGCTATTCCGCTCTCAACATATTCTAGTAACTTGAGTGATATTTTTTTTTATAAAATTTTGTGCATCCTCCTAACTGTTTCCGCTCAAGACAATATTTCATATGTATAAAAGCAGCTGGTTATAGGTGCCACTTCTAATGTACATTTGAGCCAACTTGACCGACAAGACTGCTAAAGGTTGTTTGCAAGAACTGGTTGCTAAGCCACCATTGATATAATAATAGAACCTTTATTCGATTAATCGGTTTTCCTCATGTAGTATGATACAAAACTAATCTCCTACAAGAACAGCTACATTATAATATTCGGGCCATGTCTGCGGAACTTTTTTCGGAGGAAACATTCTCTAATGACATAGATACTCGCTCTTCACGAAAACTTCCAATTGTTTACATCATAACAAGTGGTATAATCAAGCACGGGTAGGGGCAAGAACTCAAATAAAAGAAGAACACGGCTGGTTCCGTTCTAAATTCATTCTTAAATGATATCGACGCTGTCATTAACTCCGCATGTAATATACGCACTACACTTGGCTTACCCAATTGAGTAATCGCATATACCGAACACCCCTGTGTTGAAGTGGAACAACTAACGGAATGTGGTCCAATACAAGTTGCCGGAATCTGTGTTCCGCTCGCTCAAAACAATGTATTATTTGTCAAACCTCCTGGGGTTGACCCTGCCCAATCACGAGTCCAAACTGTCAGCTTAACTTTATTATATTCGATGGTATCTGATCCTGTTAGTGCATTTTCACATTTTTGCAGTGGTTTAAAGCAAAGCTCTTACTTTATCAACATTTTTTATAAACGCATTGAGGGTTCTCAGCTCAGTTTTACTTATAATCACAGCATAAATGTTTCCATACTGCTGCCATAACTGAAAACTGACTATATACTCCAAACATTAGCTCAACAAGACTGCTTGCAGGTTTCATAAATTGGTTGCCAACCTCAACATTTATTTGCAGTGTGATCTGTATGAGATTTCTTGACTTCTTCGTAGTATATGGCTCAAAAAAGTACTTTATATTTTAAATATTTCATAGAACTGTGATCTATCGAAAGCACTCATTTGGAGTGTTGCAGAATTCCTCAACGATATGGTTTTGCCGCTTGGCTATACCAAGGAAGTTGCTATAAAACCGCCCTATATAGACCACAGCTACGAACGGAATAATTGTCATAGAGCACGAGCCAACACAAAATCAGAAACTAATCCATTTTTATAGAATAATCATATCGGGCGCTTTCCAATACTCTGAACGTGGTTCCGGCGCAGCACTGCCTTTTTCTAAAATCAACAGAAAAGTGTCATTGCATCTACTTCGAAACGCAGTATTCTAAACATATGTATTCGGGGCAGCCGCGTTCATACGGCATTTCTGCTACAGTAACACAGGCGGGATGCCCGCGGCATCTGACTGTTCCTGTTACGGAAAGCCTGCACCGCAAAAACGAAACGACTGTCGCGCATGCCGTAAAGCGAATAGGGTTAATTAATCGCAAACAAAAGAAATAAGCAACAAAGACAAGCTGCCTGGTTTTCCTTTTGCGCGAAGAATTTCGAAAAAGCTTAAGATACTAAGGTAATTTTCAGAAGTCAAGATAATTTTTACAGCGTTTACCAAGCTTTTGAGCTTGTGCAAGTTATCCTGTCCTACGTGTAGCCACAGGCCTGTATGCATGCTCAAGCCGATGGAAAACTTTGCGCCATGCCACAGCGGTCGTGTTTACAAGTTTTCACTATTGTGGCAGGTACTACATCAAGCAAAAGAACAAGTGTTTGGTGGTCGGTGCTATCACGAGGAAGAGAACTTCCGCCAATACCTCGCGCAACGTATGCCTAAAAATTCCTAACATGGCAGTGTTTGAAGAACTGGCGGAATGTAATTTTCCGCTGATACTCTGCATAGTCCTATTTTCATTTGCGTATTAGTGTAACCTTTTTGGATTGCGATGCCACCTGGAATGCACGGTTTTCTGACCAGGAAAGGCGATAGTGCCAGGAAAGTGTAATGTGAGGTGCACGCCTGAAGAGACGGTATACTGGGCACATCGTTGGGGGTGATGTGGTGCCTAAACCAGTGCTAATGACCGCGGCAAGATCGACCTTGGGAACCGGTATTCAATCCACCAGCTAAAGAAACGGCGGGGTTATTTGTTTATTATGAGCAGGTTCCTTTGACCCAGACGAGTAGACGGGTGGCAGATAACATCATATTCATCATCATAACCATCATCATCACGATCATTATTATATTCATCATCATGATGAAAAATTAGACCCCTGGGTCCGCTGCAGGACTACCTCCTCTCTCACCTACCTCCAACCGCTCCTGTCCGCTCTTTCGGACTCTATTCTTTCATTAATACATTCCTTATTTCGTACCTTTATGAAGTAACGGTCCTTCCACTTATTGGAGGCACGTCTCTCGGGGCCGTATTCTGCTATCCGGCGCCCATCCGATGCGCCTCGGATGTTCGTGACGTCAAAATGACGTAAAAATCGCCAACCGCCCCGCCCTCGGAGCATGCCTCGGAGATCGCGGGTAGTACGTCATGTCCGGAAGTGCGTGTCAACGCCTTCGGGGACAATCTCATAACTTTGAAATGCTGCTAGATCGAAATTAATAAAATTGTTTGAATATAACAAAGCCTTTTCTGTTTGTGTGTTTTCACGGGCACTGCCGTTGCTGCTAATGCTAGTTGAACAGGTTTACACGCATTTATGTTTTTACTTTGTTCCGTTATGAGGCGCCAGGGAGCGCTGCGTGCGGCACAGCTGTTTTTAAAGGAGGCATATTTGAACGCTCAGTACAGTTGCTGCACAAAGATTTCGTCCCATAAGGGCGTTCTCTTGGGACGAAAAGCGACGTAAACGGTACGCTGTTGCCCGGCAGTTATATATGTACGATATTTTGATCGATTTTCTAACGCCATGTCATTGTTCGGCCACTCTCGCTTGTGCAGTGAATTAAACCCGTTTTTCAAAACGCATGTGTGCGCGTTTTGCGCACGATCAGAATGCGTACTTATATTGTCACGAAGCCAAGGATGACGCAGTTGTCTTGAAGGAAAAGACACGTTTATTGTAGCGAACGTGTGCTCCCCTAACAACTCAAAAGAATACAGAGGCGGTGAAGCAGCGGTCAACAGAGTGACTTGTGCAGGCGAGTGTCGTCGAATCGAATCCCGCGGCGGTCTGCCTCTGCACGCTTTTATCTTTCGGCGCAAGTGTTTCTCGAACCGTCCATTGAAATACAGAACATTGTAGATCAGAGAAGATTATTCTGGGCTAGTGCCGTTAGGGCGAAACAGTCTGCTTATCTGAATGAGATAGCCCGTGCGGCATAAAAATAAAGAATGGAAGACGCGCTTCGTGGACACAGATAACAGAGCCAGGCGTGGCCGGTCGATAAAAACAAACAATAAATAAACAAACCCATACATGGTTCATGATAATATCACGGCAAGCTCGTTTTAATTTTTTTTAATGAAAGCAGGGGTGTAAGTGCAACGTCAATGAAAGAGAGTACTGACCTCCAATCTTTAACGTCCCGAGGATACGTTTCCCGCCTAGCTTTGTTTCATGAGCTATATTAATATGCTATTCTGCGTGACGAACTGCTCTCACAGCCTCAGCCTGTATCACGTCACATTGACCACGCCCACAAATGTGGTGCTTAATCACGCAACTTGAAGTAGTTTGCTCAGTTTTTTTTCTTAAAACATCCCGAGAATCAAACCGCCTTCCCGCAGGTATTGTTTCCATTCACGATAATCACTTGTTTCTACAAGCATAGGTACAACTGTGCAATGAGGTGCAATTTTTGTAATTGAGCACCTGCAATGTATCCTTACGTTAGCATATTTTGTAATTCCATTTCCTTATTTATGCCTCTACCCTTGAGGGTTAAATACGTAAAGTATATCGCAATACGCTTCGTTAACTAAGATAGAGACCGAATTTTCAACCCCTTGTTTTTTGGCCGTTAAGCTCATAATGAACACATTTTCAGGCACACTGGATCGGGAGAGCTGCTGGTTGTGGAAGGCCCTGAACGAACAACCAGTACTGTGGGCCTCAACAAGAATAGATGCCAACTATGAGCACTTTAACAAGCTGGAGTAGAGAAAGCAGTTTTGGCATTGCATCACAAACATCAATGTGCCCTTCTTTATTTTTGCAATGACGTTGCGTTGGTTTCTGTGCACTTTAAATAAGGCTGTGTACCATTACTACAGAAATGCTATAGTTGATTTTGTCACGATTCTTTTTTCCCAGTGTTGGTTACTCTTGGACGGTGCTGCTGCATGCAGGGGAAAAGGAAACAGTTCAACATAACTTCTCACACCCTGATTTATTGAGGAAAAATTCAATACACCTTTCTAGATGCTGCTGTTGGCATTTCATAATTATTTTTTACAAGCAGGTGTCCTTCATGATAGAAAAAATCGCAATATCATTTTACAAATCTAAGCAAGCAGTCATCAAGCACTGAGTGCTAGAATACAGGCAATGGTGGGGGTAAAATGAAACTTTTGTGACCATTTTTCCACTTATCATAGAATGTAAGTCAGAGTAAAACTATGACAGTGAACTCTGTGTTAAGAGACAGCCTCCAACATTTTAAGCATCTTTACTTTTTGTATCAACAGTGGAGATGCATACTGGCATATCGTGTTCTCTTAAGTAAAATGATCTGTCAGAGATTGCCAAACAAAGTCACCGTGCAATGGTTGTGCTATGTCATAATATAACTCTTGACAGGATTGAACTAAATGTGCTTAGAAGAGTCCGCAGTATACTGATTATTTTTTTTGTTTGTGGTACATGCATCATCATTTTGCTTCACAGCAGAAATGACGGTTACAGTGTAATAACAGAATTTTCTCAAGAGAATCTTGACCGGTCTCTATACTCACAACAAGGCCTCACGACCCATCAAAACAGTAGTCACGGGCTATCCCAGATCAAGCAACACCGTGTGAAGACATAGTATATAGTGGTCGAAAGCAAAGCAACTTTCTCTGTTGTCCTCACACAACCATGTCAAACACAAAACGACAAGAAGCTTCTCTACAGGAAACAATGTCGCGTCAGGGCAAAGTATATGCTGCTTGAAACAACAACAAAACAATTTTCTCCCGACATAACAAACACCGCACACCACACACAATCAGAAACGAAAGTTTAAAAATGACATGTTCAGTGCCACAAAGCTGTCTGAAGATGCAGTTGGTTGCCCTGTCCTTCAGGAGCAAGAATCAACATGTCGGGGGGCAGGCACCTCGTCAGCCGCGTCGTCTGTATCACTGCCCTCGTCCCTTGCTGCTGCTGCAGCTATTGTCGTCAGTCGTTCCAACAGGCAGCCACACAACACACACTGACAATGTTGGCTGCCAGAAGAGGCCTATGAAGAAAAGCTAGTGCTACTGCAGGCAAGGAAAACAGCTCTTGAGAACTGCAATGCTGCACTTCACGACAGACCACATCGAAGCATGTGCGGCATTGTACTTTTCTTCAGGTGTCTGGGGCCTGGACGACGAGCAGGGGGTGTCATGAGCCACGACTCGAGCAGGTGGCCACCATCAACCCCAGAACTCGCCAAGCTTTACACGTCACGGGCAACAGTGAACAGCCAGTCACACAAAGGCACCGTAGTTGGCAGTCACGGTCAGGGCCTTCATACTGGCGTCGCACACCTGAAAAGAAATACAATACCACAATATGTACTAAAGCATTAAACAAGTACACAGTTTGAAAAAAAGGAAAAGGTAATAAACAAGAGCAAGAATACAAAGAAGTTGGTTACTTGGAACAGATTCACTCCGCAACTGCATGCAACGACAAACGACGTCGCCTTGTTGTATGTGCCTTTTCCTTAATCGTCGTTGTTTTGCGTAGCAGGGGAATTAGAGCCTGCAGGCGAGCTGAGAGGCAAATTGGTTACTTACAACTATAGATAAGGGCCCTCCCACGCATCTATGCGGTACAACTGCGAAATACAACCCCTCCCCTCCCCACCCCGCATTTCGACAACGATAAACCCTTAAAACGAACCGACAAGCTGAACTTGTCACCTTTTCACTATGTGCCAAGGAGGGGAAAACATCTCAGCCGAAGTGACAAGGCACCGAAGCAGTTGACACACGATGGGGGCGGGGCGAGGGCGATATACGTTACGCATATATTACACGGTTCGTTATGAAGTCAGTTAGACGCCCAACACGATACACCTGTTTATCTTTCTTTATAAGCTTTTTTTCTTTCAAGACGCCACCCTATTCGATACCTCTGAACGTGTTCATTTTAGCTACATTTATTGACATACCTTTTTGATATCATTTCACTTAAGCGAACATAGGCCGGAGAGTTAAAAGATTATTTACATGTGCATGCATCTGCTAAGTTTTTTTTTTTTTTTTGACACACTATCTGATCATTCACAATTGCGAAATTTATGGGAGATCACTGCCACCACACCACACGCTCAAAGCAACGCATTTCAGTGACTGCTTTTCAGACATCGCGCTCCTTTTCCCTTCGATGCAAAACATGGGGCTACATCATTTTTTGCTTCCGTAACAAACGTAGCCAGAAACAAGTAGTACTTACAACCGTGCTTACGTCGCCGGGGTATCCAAAACCCTCGTGTGTCGGAGCTCCGTCAGTGCCGACCCACAGTGTGAACGCTGCGACTGGCGTCGTCGGGGTGCGACAGTATTTCATGGTGGCAGAAAACGCTTTGCAAACTGTCAGTTGCGAAGAGGGACACAGCACGCACACCACCTCGTATCTGTTGACACTTCGCTGCACTTCGATGGCCGATAAGGGCTTCAATTTCAGCGCCTTGGCAACGGCGTGAATGCTGCGGCTGACCGACGGCTGCGTCATGCCAAGAGTAATCACCGCTACCGACAATCTGTTGAAAGGCTGCCGGTAGCGAAGAGCCTCAGAGCGCACATCACGTTCGCTTCCGTAGATAGCTCCCGTCGCACCTCGAGGCCTAACGTGCTCGTTAAGTGCGTCGCACAGCATCCGCGCCGGGCCCTTGTTGACACGGAAACGGCGCTGAAAGTCGCCGTCACTCAGTCGACGCTCAGGCACGGGATCCTCCTCCAGCAGCTCCAACAAAAGTGCGAACACAGGCGGCATATACGCAGCCATCCAGCATCGTACAATTCCGATGCGCTCTCAACCGCGCCGAATTTCACCGCCGGTCGCGGGAGAACGAGCGGGAGCCTTTGGCTACGTGACGTCACCAAAATATAGCCGCGTGACGCAGGCCTGGCTGACGTTTTCGCTCCGAGCCAATCGCGTGACACCCCATCCGAGCACCTCCTCAGGTGACCGCACCGGACTGCGTCTCGGATCTAATCCGAGGCGCGCCGGATGCCCAGCAGAATACGGCCCTCGGTATCCACTCTTTCGCCCTGGTTATGCAGCGAAAGACCTCCTATAAGGCCACCACAAACCAATTTATGTGTTTATTCAATATGTGAAAGCTTGAATTCTAGTTTTTTTTTTGCCCAAGAAAGCGTTTTCTCTCCGTTACATTACACCTATCATTCTTCTTTCTATAGCCCGCCACACCAAACTAAGTTTGCTTGAAAGTTTACTGGCAGAGCGCTATGTTTGATCTCCTTATATCATCAATGAAATTATTTATTGGTTGTATATTTTTATTTTCAGTGACAGTGGCACCGCTCGCTCAACTTCTATAATTTGGGAATGCCCCCCGAGAGCACCCCAGCCAATACATATTTCGTGCTGGAATCTTTCTAGGCTAAACAAACTAAATGCCCGTGACTAAAACAACGTGACGAAAGCTACGTGACGAAAACAACACTCCTTCGCCAAAGCAAAATGTGGCCACCCTGTTGCAGTATTTACCCACACATTGCATTACTCACATTGCGATACTTTATTTTCCGTCCCCAGCCCTGTAGAGAACCCGAGTACGGCGGTGGTCAGGCCAGTGATACAGTAAAAGGTAATTATATTCTCTGGATCCGGGCAGGCTGTCTTTACAACCAACACCAACCTGGCACCGTTTAATGCACGCTCCCTGTCTGGCGAGAGAAACTTAGTGGACTATTAGAATAGCTTTCGCACAATAAGTAGGATTACACTGACTTAAGCAAAGTCAGATTTACCGGAAGGCAATACAACTGACTTGCGGACCTGCTGTGCTATCGAGGACATCAAAGAAGACAGAGCAGCGGGTGCGATTCCTAATCCACATGCTGATAGCAGGTAACATGACGGAATATCGTTGTAATAAACGCAATTTGCCGTAAGAGGATTTCAGTAATTTTAAGCAAAATAAGCGGTACAGGATAAAGATACTGCAAGCCTATCTGCCAAGAGCTAGCTACGATGATGAGAAAGACGTATGCTACATGAAAAATAAACGAAGAGACAATTAGTAAGATTTGGTAAATCAAAATCAAATGTTAGGGGTTTGGTGCACCCTTAGTAAGCATGTAACAAAACACTTTACCCTCACGTGTGGTTCGCGCTGTGAGCAGGCGCTGAAGCGGTGCGTGGGCCGTTGGCGCTTTCGTGGTTAGGTGTGGTTGGGACGTTTCCGCCCGAAAGCAAGCTTGCTCACGAAGACCCACTGCTTTGCGCAAGCTGCGCTGACGCCATCCAGAATATTTAAGGTGAGAAGGATGTCGCTCGTCTCTGAGTTCTCTTGGGTGTTCACGCCTATCCTAGAGCCCATCACCTCCTTCGTTCTTCCTCGGACGTCCCGTTCGCACTCCCACTTTGTGGGAACAGCGGAGACCGGCCGTGTTCCGCATTCTGTGCGGGTGTCGCGGAGGAAAATGAGGGGGACCCGTCTTGAACGTATGCGTTAGTTGTTTCCTCTTTCATTTTTTTTCTTTTATGTCCCTGCTGCTCGGCGTCAGCGCGGCGCTTCTTCCGCGGAAAATATCTCACCCGTGAAAAAATACTCACTGTGGTACGGAATGCCTGAAGGGCCCAAGAAAGAGAATGGCGGGATCATAAAAGAACAGGATGCAGTCACTATTCGAGTGGTTCCAAATTAGAGCCGTGATTCGAATGGTAGTTCCTGGTAGCCACTACTTTCCTGCACGGCGCCCTGTGCCACCTCCCGCGACAAGGCGCGACGAGGCCTCCTTGCAAGGAGCTGTACAATTGGGAAGCGGAGTCCCCGAACTTCACTTTTCTGCTCTAGGCAGAGTATGGCAGCACAGGTTTCCCACCGGGTGCTAAAGTATGAGCCACTGTCTGAATCTAATAGCGTGCCACTGCCATCGCCTCTCGTTGGCATTTACAACCCCCATTCATCAGACAACGCTGCGGTGTTCGCACGCTTCTTCGCCAGCTTTGCCGAGCCGGCTTGAACGCCGCAGTACCATGAACGTCGCCGGCTACCCATCACTAGCATCACTTTTGGTCGCTTTTACTTCTCTTCTATTACCTATCTCTGGGCTCCCGAATAGTTTCAGCGTGCCCGAATACGTTTACGTTTGTACTTTCCCTGTTAACTTCCGCTCCTCTGTTTTCGTGTTTTAAATACACTGGCCCATGGGTCCACAATTCCGAAATGTTTATTTCGAGGCTGCAAAATCTATCAATAACGCTATGCTGCCATTCCTTTCTAATTCACAGATTCAACGAAGCAGCTGAGGACTAACATTTTCTGCAACGACGACAGTGAATGTGAAGTGGCACGGTCCTGACGTAACAGTGCAGTTTTTACTTGGATCGCAGTTCATGCATGCATTCGAGGAACATTTGATACCACGAAGTGCGCTGATTTTTCACGGTGATTAGGCAGGATTCCGCCCAAAACGGCGCACATAGTGGGCGTCGCTTTGCATGTCACTGAAGGCATCGTTTGGCGTATTTTTTGTACGTTTTCGGCGGCGCTCAGGGCTCGTTTCCAGCTGCATGAGGCGTTTACTTGCTGCATATATTCAACGGTTGCTCTACATCTTCAGCCAAACCAAGAAAAACAGCATGTGCACGTCAGTGGCGCTTCACTTCAAAATCACGGCAGTTTTGTAATTCGTTTCCCGAAAACATCCTTTTTATGAACCCAACCATGTGTGGACACTGGGTTATCTGCGAGTTTACTGCAAACAATCTACGTTTTACGCTTTCCAAAAATCATGAACGAGGCCAAACAGCATCAATCAAATAGGTCCAACCTCGCTGAATCCCACGCTTTCTAAATAACTTCTGTTCACATAACCGTGCGCGCTTGAACGGGGTCGGCGCACATACATACTAAGGCTCAGGAATCAGGACATACCTCCTTACGGGAGTGGATTCGCACCCCGACATCTGCTGCTCCTCCATATCTCAAACGGTCGCGATGGCTCGCGTGGAGCAATTTTCCCACACCCGCAGTAGCGTGAACGTCATAAACGCCCCTGACACCATCACGGTTGCGCAATTACCGACGCTCTCGAGAACAGCAGTGCGGGAAGACGTGTTATAAACGTTAATAACTCCTTTTCCTTGCGTCTGCACCTCTAAGTTCGGTTACAAGCGAAGATCGCACAGTGTACCGAAATACATTTTGCACGGTATTTAACTTAATTGAGCCGTAGTAGCCATGAAAACCACCCAACACTGTCCGCTGCCGTCTTTAAAATGGTGGAACTTCTCCCGCAAATTTGCAAAGCAATAAAAGATGTTAAAAGCCCCTCCTGAGCATTTGTTATGCAGACCAATGCGTGGTAGTGAGCTTTTATAGCGCCATCTACGAGCACTATTATCATTTCCAAATACCTTTACACCATTATACGCACCACTAACTAAATGAGTTTGCTGTGTTTTATGCGCGCTCAAAAGCAATACCATTTTCCCATCGAACCCTCTCCATGCCATTCACCTTCTTCTTCCAAAGGCAACTTGAATGCTGCAGACACGTTTGCACCCCTTCCCCGCCCCCCACTCACTCTCGTTGCTCCTTATCCTCGAGAGTTACCCTTGCACGCGAGACTGCCGGAACTCAATCATCCACCTACGGTTAGTTTTCCAATCCCGTCGGATTGCCTCAGCTCTGGTACAGTACTATATCGTCCTTCGACACGTACTATGAATGAGGACAACCAAGAGAGCGAATTAGTAGATGTTTGTTCCCATTAAACTCTATCCTGAGGCTTTCGTCTGGTTTCATTGCCACAAACTTTAATTACAGGCCAAACATCCCGTAAAGCTTTTTCTCCTTTATATTCCCCTAAATTCTGTGATAAACCGATATTTCTTAATGAAAGAAAAAAAAATTGCCCCCACCTCCCCGAAGGGAATCGTGAGGAAGTGCGAATGCATTTCTTGCGCCGAGAGTACACGGCGTAGTAATTCTGACATCGCCTTGAGAGGCGCCCAGCCAACGAACGGTCTAAACTGGAGCAGAGCGAGCAGGAGACTGTAGCGAGAGAGCGCGCGCGAACCGACCCACGGAGGTCTGGCAGTTTATCGCTGCATATATTCGCCGCGAGGCCCACCACTGGAGAGACCGGCGCTGCGATCGTTTTGACGTCACTTGTAGGATCACCGTTCCTATGTTGCTGCGTAGTTGGCCTGCAGCACGTGACACTTCGCTTAGGAAGCGCGTTATAAAAGTATTTTCGTGTTAATTTCCTTCGTTTGAAGTTAATTCTCAGTGCGTCAAGCGCAGTTCGACCTAATGGTGACTGTATAACCGTATCAACTGTGGTAGATCATCCGCAAACACCATGAGCGTGGTGGTGTATTACGCATGCGACCGAAGCGTAAGCAGCGGCTTGTTTCCCCGATCAACAATGTGGACTACGACGATCGCCGAGTGAAGTTTCTAGATTTCCCTTGTTTGCAAGAAATGTATAAAGCAGGAAATCGTGAAGCGTTAACTGCTCGCAGAAGCACACGCACCCGCCGTGCCTGCCCGCACAGCCGACGGTGCGGCTCGAACCGACGCAGGTCGCGGCAGCAGCAACTTGTCGCCGCTTTTTAAAATCACACAAGTCGCGGAAAAGAAGTTCCAGATTGGTGGAAGTGGATGCTAGTGTGATAACAAATTCTGATAGGTAGTGTCATCAGCTGTGGTTTTCAAAGCGATGCTCAAATATCTGCCGCGATTTACGCCGACCGGCCGCGGAGGTCGGTCCCGGCAGCGCCGGCCCGTTCACGCGCGGTGCGGCGAGCGGCCGAAGGATGGCTATGCTTGCGCGCAAGAATCGGCCGAGGCCGTGCAGGTATCTTGATCGTCGATCGCTTCAACGGAAATCACCGCGCTTACAGAGTTCCCAGCGCGGTGAAACGTTCTGTTAGGGTCTGTCACTCGCAACTCTAACGGCGATGAAATATCTACTGCGACGCCAAGCCTAAAGTTCCCAACATCCGATTACGTGCATCCGAAGCCGGCTGCGAGCTGTTGGCGAAGGCCCTCCCGTCGCGCACGCGCGTGTTACGTTTGGGTTCCTCTAACTTCTTGGGGGCCCCCAACGCTCGGTTCTCCTATTCTAAATATCCCCATTACCCGAAATCATTAACGACGTGTTTCTCCTCGTACGCAGCCTCGCCTTCTGTGAGCAGTCGTGAGTTTCGAAATTGATGCTTGAGAAATGCCGGCTTACTGTAAACATACAAAACACGCTGCAATTATAAATTACCACGCCGAGCACCTAATGAAAACTAAATATAGCCTTGTCCGAACCCGCTCGAAGGCGTTAAAAATTCTCGTTCGTATACCGTTCATACATTGCGGACAAGTCGCGAAAAGTAAACATCAGCCGTGCAGAGTACAGGCTACAGCAGTAATCTTTAATCAAATCAGGGCATGACTACAAAAACATCGTAGGGGAAATAGGTACTGATCAAGCCAAACTGCAGACCATAACAATACTTTTAAGCATGTGCGGCGAAGCAATCTGATCACCGTTCTCGCGTCATTCATTTTTACCAGGCAATACGAGCAGTTCGCGCGGTGAGATCATAAGTGAGCGACGCGTTTCCGTTGCTGTTACAAGGTGTTTGCTTGCACACACATGTCCCGTCACAAGTATTTCATAATGAATTTACAGCGTACTTTTCTCGGCATCAGTTGCATCGTCCTTGGCGTTAGCTGGCTGCGTATGTAAGAGATGTGGGTCGCGATGGTAGCAACTACCTAAACGCGGCGGTGTCGCCGGTAACAAGCGAATCGCTGATTGCTTGCCCGAATTATTTGGATTTTTTGGTAATTTGCCTCAAATCCACAAGGAGCGGGCGAGACGGTGGCCACAAGAAAAAAACACCGCATACGCACGGGAAATCTGCTGTAGCAGACGACAACACGATTCGGCGTCCTACAAGTGACGTCACTCGTAGGTGGCGCCACGGTATGTCCTCGAGGCCAATAGGGGGGCACGCCGCGCCGAGCGCACCGAGCCAGGTGGCTGAGAGAGGAGGCGAGCGCAAGGGGAGAGGGACGCGCGCAGCGGCGCACGGCAGCTGCAGTCGAGCGAGGGGAGAGGAGGTGCGGGTGCGTGACGTCACGGCGCGGGGAGGGAAAGTGACACGCAGCGGCGCACGGCAGCTGCCGGGGAGAGGGGTGGAGTGTGTGACGTCACGGCGTGGGGAAGGGAGAGGGATGCGCGCGGCGCGCACACCACCGCGCCGCGAGGGAGCGGTGAGGGGCGTGTCGTCACGTGGTGAGTGACGTCACTGCGGCGTTGCTACCGACGCTCCTCTCCGCTCTGCCCCGTTGCTAGGTTGCGGACGCCGCCGCCGCCGGCGGTGGATGGTTTGGGGTCGCTTATAAAGTGCATCGCACTTAAAAGAATAATTCTTCAGATGACCAGAAGCAGTGCATAAACTCTACATTGCCCACTACGAGAACGAGCGAGGTCTTCTGAAAATTATATGAGCAGTATGGGCGCACTCCCACTGTTTTTGTCTGCAAGTTGTGCAAATAAAACAATGCATTCTTTTTCGACCTCTCGGGATATGTAGATGGCATTTTTAAGCATTCTTGACTAATCATTTTAGAAATGATTTGTTGTTTTCTCACATTACTTTTTCCCAAAAATTAGACCGCAAGACGGTTTTGACAAGATTCCCAAACAAAACCTAAAGTTAGAAAAAAAATTGTTACAATTATAATTTATGCACAGGCAGGCATAGATTTTCATTAAGTAAACATTTGACCAGTACAAGTTGTAGGGTATTTAACATTTTTTTTTAATTTATGCATTCTTAGGCTTCTTTTTTTTAATACAATTATATATTAACCATGCATTTTTCTTTCTAAATTCCCACACCAATTCTATAATAACCAGTCGATAGGTAGGAGTGAGGACTTCTGTATCATAGCCACAGAATGGTCCACCTTAGTTCTATCTGTTGTCGTACCTTTTTTTCCTAAATTGTTTCAACAGTTTGCTCGTTTAAAGCCCCCTGATTTACCACACTTACGCGGATACAACTGTGCATGAGAAGAGCAGAGGCAAGATATGGCAACGATGCCTACTGCATTTATCACTTCCTTGCAACTGTGATTGCCTTGTGCCGTGCATATTACGTCGACACGCTAAAACTGGCCGCATCTTGACCCACAGTCAGTTAGCGCGCTGACTAGGGTGCTAAGTCCAGCTGCGAGAGACCGTGCTGAGTCTGCTTAAACTGTGGGTTCGTTGTGACTTCAGCAGCGTGGCATATTTTACAGTACGTCAAGCAAAAAAACTGGCTTCGCTGCATTTCCTGAGCAGCTGTGGCGCAATTGCATAGCTGCAACGACAGGATAACCAACCCACATAACGCATCATGCACTGCTTCGCGCTGTGCTTAACACGAAAGAACATGTGAGACAAGCACTCCATAGGTCGCATCGTGGGGTTACTCCTCGATGGCCATTTTCCAAACACGCGATCTTAAACTTTCTCAAAAATACAAATCGCCTGCCATATTGTTCCACCATAAGAGTAGCAAGTTTGGTGGCTTCTTCGGCAACGGGTTCTGTGGTGCAGATAGCTCTTACAGATCCCATGTTTAAACTGCAGTTATTTCCGTCATACGCAGCGAGGTACCCAACCGTAATGCTTAATTAAGCGCCTGCAAGTATTTCACCTTTATTTTTGTGACGTCAGACAGAAACTAAAACCTCTTCCAGCCATGAGATGACATTCTAAATGAGTCATCTTTTGAGAAATGTGAAGTAATGTTTCTTCCTTGGTATTACCGCGGCTTTTCGTGATGACTCGACAGGGCATGTTCCACATGGTAGCATTCTGTGTCATAGGCGAGTATCGGTGGTACTTGTCTCGCCTTCTATTGTGGAGTGATTTTTTATACCCATTTGGATTTGCGATTGTATAGGCCGTGCCTAATTCTCATCAGGTAAGATCTCTTTCAGCAGTGTGCTCCGAATTAGGGGCTGCATTTCGCGCTTTTTATGGGCTTCGGGAATTTACCCGTACCGTTACAAATTGCCGTATTTATTTCCATCATTCCTTTCTTACGTTTCAATATTGTGTTTCAAACCCCAATTTTATATGCTCCAGATTTTTTTCGTAAATGGCACGCTTTCTGTGTACTAACACTACTGCGGCCTATATACATTGTTACAAACTGGGTGTGGCAGTCTCGGTGCCTTCCAAGTAGTGACTGCGTGAGCGGACGCACAATGTCGACCGGAAATCGAAGGTGTGAGCAGAAATGGAAGTGATTTGCTTTGCCCGTCTGAACCAGGTAATGCGTCCATTGATGCATCAACTGCTTATAGTGATTGCACAAACTGTACATATCCCGTAACTCAAGAAAGAAAAAAATGCGCTGAAGACGATCAAAAAAAAAAAGCACCTGGGCCCACATGACACAGTCACGTTCTTTTGTTCTTTTTGTGAGCAGGTCGTTTTGTCCTAAGGCACAAACCATCGCACGTTTATATTCTACCATCCTGCATAAACTTCAGCACCTTCATCCTCACCTCAAATCAGAAAAGCGCGCAGAATTTGGACCTATTCTTCTAGTCTACTAATGACGTTCAGTGTGATTGACTGGCACTCAGTTGCGTTCTGCCGTTTTCTCAACTGATTAACTTTCAGTTTCCATCATTATGCATTCCGCATTCTTTTCCGCATGTTGATTTATGAAGCATTCAACTACGTTATCAGGTATGCTCATTGAAGAAGCAAAGGCAGCTAATATTGAGTTTTACATAAAAGCAAAACTGCCCAAAGGGAGGCAAAAGTTGTTTGAACAACTGGCTCCGCCATCCCTCGGTTACAAACAAACGGTATAATATTTCATCAATACAAAATGCAGTGCAAACAGAAAGAAAAGAAAATATTGAACATTAAACCGAACTGTGTATATTAGATGGTTGAAAACGTGAAAGCAAAACTAAGAGTTTATGGGCAAATTCATGCCTTCAAAAAAATAAAAGAAGCAGTCAAAATCAGAGGCAGCAACAATTTCAGGGAAGTTCGTGAACCTTGTTGTGGCATTAGTTTGTCAGCATGAGCCAGCCATACCTGAGAACCGTTTTTAATTAATTTGTCGTTTAATATGGCAAAGTTTTCTAAATAAAGAAGGGCAAAATCTAATTTTAGAGTTGGTGATTTTCAGGCGCTGCACCTTGAAAGCCATAATTGGTACAACCTTAGAACATTTAAATGGTGGACACTGAATATGTTAAGTGGCATAATTTTTCAAGTTCTGAAGTAAAGCTTTACTACTTTTGTTCAACGGTGTCGCGAAAGACGCGTTAGGTAATCTTTTGACCGGAGACACACTCCCGGCGACACAACCCTCAAAGCACATCGCGTGATTCGCCGCGCCCATGGTCGGTGCTGCGCACTAGGCCCAATTTAGGTCGTTCTGCTCACGTCGCTGCAGCGGCAGTGACGGCAGCAGCCTCTCAGCTGATCGCCAGCCGACCAAACCCCCAGCTTCCCGCGCATGCGCCGCCGGTTCGTATCTGGCATTGTTACTCATCTTGCACCGTGTTCGCTGTGAAAGGAATGACGCGTTCACCGTGAATAAAAGCGAGGCCGGGCCTCTTTCTCTGAGCATGGCACGGGTCCGGATGGCTTTGAGCCGTGGTCGGCAATACACCTACATCAAAGCTGGACTAAGTGAAACCAAGACTCAACCAGACCAAGCCAAGATTTTGCTTTGCATTTGCAACGTTAGCCCAGAAAACCAGCAGCCATTTATGTCTGTTATAGTTCTCCATCGCTAGTTTTACTTCATGGTATACGTAGATGAATAATTTTCTGGTGTAAGTCTTGTATCCCGAGCAAGGAATGTTTGTAGAAAAAGCCTGCGTTAGTCTAAATACAGGGCACATTCTCGATAACAATGATTGTTCTCTTTGTAGTGTAAGCAATTTCTTTGCAGGGTAATTGATGTTGTACCCAAGGTGATGGGCATCGGCAGGAGTTTGTCTGGAGGGGGCAAACACATTGTATTGAGGAAAAAGGGAGAGAGGGTGAATAGCTCGGGAATGGCTCTGGAGTGGCTTAAGGGATGGGGGCCAGTGCCCGTTTTGCTCAGCCCTGCCAAAGCCCATCCACAAGTAATTCCCAACGCAAGTGTCAATAAACAAGTAAAAAGTATCCTTGGAGCTTCTTCTTAGCAGTTGAAATGATTTAATACTGATGTTAACACGAGTTAACGCAAACTTTTTGACAGATAAACATTCAGAGTGGTGTGACAAAAGTACAAACTTGTGAGGAATAATCGTGGCATTTTTAAGTCGTGACTCGATTTACTGAATGTCATTTAAATACTAAAGAAAAGATTCTTTGAGCGCGTTTATACTGGGCCCCAACGATGACTCCGACTATTTTAGGGACGTTAAATTCAAGCTTGTTTGAACTAAGCCCACTGTCGGGTAGGAAGAGCCAATGTTGCCAATATTTTGAATTACCTTAAGGTATCCGCCTAAACAATTTAACAAAGATGAAATGATTTCTTCTCTACAAACGGCGACTACAATTCTGTCATGACGGCGCGTTATCTTGATTGTGAAATCATGCGGAAATCCTAAGCAACCCCAGATTTACTGGCATGAATTTTGCATAAATGAAAGTGTATTGCACAAGGAAGTGAGCGTTGGATCATTATTTATGTATTTATTTATTCATAATACCCCTAAAGGCCCTCGTGAGGGGAATTACATAGATGGTGGTTACATGAGCAAAAGTACAAACAATGAAAGTTAAAAACGAAAAAAAGGAATAAAATTTCAAATCAAATGCAGACTAAGGTTGATGTATCATCATCATCATCATCACCAGCCTATCTACGCCCACTGCAGGGCAAAGGCCTCTCCCATTATTCTCCAATTATCTCGGTCCTGTGTCAACTGTGACCAATTTATCCCCGCAAACTTCTTGATCTCATCTGCCCATCTAACTTTCTGCCGCCCCCTGCAGCGCTTGCCTTCTCTAGGGATCCACTCTGTTACCCTTAAGGACCAGCGGTTATCTTGTCTTCGCATTACATGCCCTTCCCACGTCCATTTCTTCTTCTTAATTTCTACTAATATGTCTTTAACACCAGTTTGCTCCCTGACCCACTCCGCTCTCTTCTTGTCCCTTAATGTTACACCTATCATTTTCCGCTCCATTGCACGCTGAGTCGTTCTCAATTTAAGTTGTACCCTCTTAGTGAGCCTCCAGGTTTCTGCCCCGTAGGTGAGTACCGGTAAGATGCAGCTGTCATACACTTTCTTCTTCAGCGACAATGGTAGGCTGCTATTCATTATCTGAGAATGTCTGCCATATGCACCCCACCCCATTCTAATCCTTCTAATTATCTCTGCCTCATGGTTGGGATCTGGGGTCACAACTTGGCCTAAGTAGATATATTCTCTTACCACTTCCACTGCCTCGCCACCTATCTCAAACTGCTGTGCTGTTCCGAGGTTATTGATCATTACTTTAGTTTTCTGCATATTAATTTTCATGCCCACGGTTATACTCTCTTCGCCCAGTGCGGAAAGCATGCTTTGCAATTCGTCCCCCGTGTTACTTAGCAAGGCAACGTCATCAGCAAATCTGAGGTTACTAAGGTATTCTCCATTAACCCTTACTCAAACCTGTTCCCAATCCAACGTTCTGAATACTTCTTGTAAGCATGCTGTGAATAACATTGGAGAGATTGTGTCTCCTTGTCTGACACCCTTCCTTATAGGTATTTTACTGCTCTCCCTATGGAGGATGATGATAGCTGTTGACCCATTGTAGATATCCTCTAGTATTCTTACATAATGCTCATCTACCCCCCGGTTCCGTAATGCCTGAATGACTGCTAGGGTTTCGACCGAGTCAAATGCTTTCTCATAATCTATGAAGGCTATATATAGGGGTTCAGTATACTCAGCGCACTTCTCTATCACCTGATTGATCGTGTGAATATGGTCCATTGTTGAATAACCTTTATGGAACCCTGCTTGTTCTTTAGGTTGACTGAAATCTAAGGTTGCAGAGACTCGGTTAGCAATTACCTTGGTAAATACCTTGTAGACGACTGACAGTAAGCTGATCGGCCTGTAATTTTTCAAGTCCTTCATGTCGCCTTTCTTATGGATTAGGATGATGTTCGCGTTCTTCCAAGATTCCGGTACCATTGTGGTCATTAGGGATTGCGTATACAGGTTTGCCAGTTTTTCAAGTTCAATTTTACCGCCATCCTTCAAGAGGTCTGCTGTTATCTGATCCTCACCAGGTGCTTTGCCCCATTTCATTTCTTTCAAAGCCTTCCTTACTTCTTCGGTCGTTACTGGTGGGATGTCTATCTCCTCTGAACTACTGTCTCGTTCGGAATTATTCTGTATGTCCCGGATACTGTACAGATCCCTATAGAACTCCTCGGCCACTGTGACTATTTTATCCCTATTTGTGATGACATTGCCTTGCTTTTCCTTAAGTGCATACATCTGATTTTTCCCCACGCCAAGACGTCTCTTCACTGCTTTCAGGCTACCTCCGTTATTTACAGCGTATTTGATCCTCTCCATATTATACTTCCGTATGTCAGCTGTCTTACGCTTATTGATTAACTTTGAGAGCTCGGCTAGTTCTATTCTGTCAGCTGCGGTGAAGATTCTCGTGGTTTGCCGTTTCCTGATTAGATCTTTCGTCTCCTGTGAAAGTTTACCAGTATCCTGTCTAGCCATAGTGCCCCCGACTTCTACTGCAGACTCCGTGATAATGCGTGTAAGGTTGTCGCTGGCTTCCTGTGTCGTAAGCTCGGCTTCCTCTTCAAGGGCGGAATATCGGTTCTGCAGCGCGATCCTGAATTCTTCTACTTTACGTCTTACTGTTAGCTCATTTATCGGCTTCTTTCGTACTAGCTTGTTGCGGTCCCTCCTCAAATCTAGTATAATTCGAGATCTTACCATACGGTGGTCACTACACCTTACCCTTCCTTGCACTTCCACATCCTGCACGACGCCAGGGTTATCGCATAATATGAAGTCTATTTCATTTTTGTGCTCCCCATTCGGGCTCCTCCAGGTCCACTTCCGACTCTCCCGTTTACAGAAGAAGGTATTCATTATGCGTAGGTTATTCCGTTCTGCAAACTCAACTAGTAGGTCCCCCCTGCTATTTCTACAGCCCAGACCATAGTTCCCAACTGCCTTGTCTCCAGCCTGATTCTTGCCTACTTTAGCATTGAAGTCCCCCATAATTACGGTATACTGTGTTTTTCCTTTAGCCATTGCCGATTCCACATCTTCATAGAAGCGTTCCACTACTTGGTCGTCGTGGCTGGATGTGGGCGCGTAGCCCTGCACTACCTTGAGCTTGTACCTCTTATTGAGCCTAATAACAAGACCTGCTGCCCTTTCGTTAATGCTATAGTATTCGTCTATGTTGCCAGCTATGCTTTTATTGACTAGAAATCCCACTCCCAGTTCTCGTCTATCCTCTAGGCCACGGTAACATAGGACGTGTCCATTTTTCAGCACCGTAAAGGCTTCGCCTGCCCTCCTAACCTCGCTAAGCCCTATTACATCCCATTTAATGCCCTCTAATTCCTCGAGCAACACCTCGAGACTTGCTTCGCTAGATAAGGTTCGCGCATTAAACGTTGCCAGGTTCAGATTCCATTGGCGGCCTGTCCGGATCCAGGGATTCTTAGCACCCTCTGCTGCGTAACAGGTCTGACCGCCGCCGTGGTCAGTTTCTTTGCAGCCGCTGGGGACTGAGGGCCGAGGGTTAATTGGCGTATGCATGGGACGTTGTGGCCGTTACTACACCAGGGTGGCCAATCCTTCTCTGGTGAGGGAGTGCATTACCGGCAATGGTCGCCGGGGTCAGGCCGCACCTCAAGCCCCTTTGTGCAATTCCATCAATACGCAGATTTTTCTTTTTTTTTTCTTTTTAATCCGGTGGGAATTGTCCGGAGCCGAAATTCCAACCACGGTCCTTCTGCACGCGAGGCGGGTGTTCCACCTCTACGCCATCTATATATATATATATATATATATATATATATATATATATATATATATATATATATATATATATATATATATATATATATATATCAAGGTAATAGTTCATCTTTGGTGATACGGGCGTATTTTTCGCACTAAGAAAGCTATTTTTTATTATTACTCATTTTTGTGGAGTATCTTTAGAAGATTTTAATTTAAAAACACAGCAGATTGATTGATTACTAGGTTTACCGCGCCGACGCAACGCAGGCGATGAGGCGCGCCGTAGTGGAGGGCTTCCTATTAATTTTGACCACCTGGGGACGTGCGCTGATATCTCGAACACACGGGAGTTTTTTGCTTTTTTCCTCAACCAGGAAAGCTTCCGCCACGGCCTGGAATCGAACCCGCATCCTTGAGCTCAGCAGCAGCACAACGCCTTAGCCACTGAGCCACCGCGGCGGGTTTTATTCACACAGCAGGGCAAAACACTGTTTCTAGAGGAGTGATAAGTTCAAGGTTGAAACAAATCATATTCGCCAAATAAACAGGTTTTTGCACATACATGCGAATACAATACATAGCTTTCACGTGGCGTCACCACTGCTCTTGTGCACTGCACGCAGCTTCCCTAGCGCTGCTAGAGATAAGAGCACCCCATAAGTTTAGTGCCTTTCGCCGTTCACGCGATTTACGAACACGGCAACCATCGTGACGTCAGTGCAAGCTATGTATACCCGCAGAATGTAGAATTAACGAGCAAAATTCAAGAATGTAGCTTGCATGCATTTCAGGGGTAGCTCAGCCTTCAGAGCCTTCCCTCGCTCAAAGATACTAGCCGCCATGCATACAGTAGGCTGCCAGGAGCTTAAGTCGACAGTGTCAAGTCAACAGTGTTCCCAATCAAATATAACTGCGTAAAAGCGTGCTGTACATGAAGCATCAAGTTTCAGCCATCATTCAATATATTCCTAATAAATTGCCACCATTTGTCCAGATCTCAACAAATATTGTTTGCACAGGGGACCTTTTATTTTCCGCGCTTCATTTGACGTTTGCGATGAAAGAAGCGGAAGAAGACAATTGTTTGTTGGTAATTTTCTTCGAAGGCATTCATTCATTCTTTTTCGTCTTCGACGTGCGTGCAAAGGGGTTGAGAAAAGGCCCAGATAGGCACCAGCGCGCCAACTGTGCCAGCGGAGCAGCTGCGCCGCTGATTATGCGAGACCGCTGTTTCCGAAGGAAGGGCGCTGACCAGCAGCAGCCCACAATATGACCAGCGAAATCCCCCGACGCGGATTTATCGGAGCGCGAGACATTTGCGAGGATCAAGCGGACGATACCGGTGACATGCGCGCAACAACGACAGGCCGCGCCTGTGCTGTGTCTCGACAGCAGGCGCCGCGAAACCAGACGGTACAGCGATTAGTTTTAGCCGCCGCTCCTGTGGTCCGTGAACTGAAGGTCATCGTTGTGGCTCATAATCAGAGCGCCCCAAAACCTTTCTTCAACAAACATTATTTCTTGCGATACAAAAAAATCTTTTACAAATAAAAATTCCCGAAGCAGAATTTGCAAAGGAATAATTTAACAAAGCACTCCGTTATAACTCTCGGAATCTTCGATTTCAGGGTTCGAAAGCTCGCACAAACCACAAAGTATGGTTGCCAAGGCTCAACAATTACGATACCCCCCTCCCCCCGTACTCTTTAAATTCACACCCCACCATTCTCTTATTTGCTAAAAAAAACACCTCATGCAATATATCAAGAAATGTATTCAGCCAACGCTCGCCTACGAAGACAAAAGCGTAAGATAGCTGATTTTGTGGAACGTATCTTGAAATTTTGCTGCCTTTAACTTGTATCGGTTTCTCTTTTATGGATTCTTTTTTAACGAAGCCAATGCTTGGCTTTATACTTTCGGTTTTGTTAGCACGTATCCGAATCCACATAACTTCGTCCATTTTCGCACTCTAGATTACTCCTGTTTCTTTCACTTTCCCGTATTTTCTCCTTTGTGTGTGACCGACCGACCGACCGACCGACCGACCGACCGACCGACTGACTGACTGACTGACTGACTGACTGACTGACTGACTGACTGACTGATTGATTGATTGATTGATTGATTGATTGATTGATTGATTGATTGATTGATTGATTGATTGATTGATTGATTGCAGGGTTCAACGCCCCGAAGGTACTCCTGGGCTATGAGGCGCGCCGTAGTGGAGGGCTCCGGATTAATTTTAAAGACCTGGGGATCTTTAACGCGCTCTGATAACTAGAACACACGGGAGTTTTCGCTTTTCGCCTCCACCAGAAAAGAAGCCGCCGCGGCCGGGATCCAACCTGCGTCCTTGGGCTCTGCAGCCCAACGCCTTGGCCACGGTGCCCCCGCGGCGGATCCTTTGTCCGTGCATTCACTTGGCGAGACCATATATTCGCATATTACACCTCGTCGTACTCCTAGGAAGACTTGAATATTAGCTCCCTCGTGCCAATTTCAAAACTGTATGCTCTGTTTGCATTTCTCACTTCCAAAGTTATACAAACTATTCATTTCTGAGGGACGGCTCGCCTTTGTCAGGTTTTAGCCTGTTTCGCCTCCCTTTTTTCAGTTTTGTCTTTTGGTCTAAAAGAAAAACTACATAAACTGCTTCATGTTCAAGAAAAACTAGAAATATTGTAATCGCCCAGCTGTACGTCAACAACTGCCGTTGGTGGTCGTATCGCCTGTAGAGGGGGAAGGGGGGGGGTGTCACCTGTGAATTTGTTTAACTCCCATTAAGCCGTTCTTTGTGAAAGTAGCACGGCTGATACAGTTCTCGCCCTCAAGCGTATAAAGGTTTACATTTTCAAGTATTTGGTGACAGCAGGCCACCCAGAAGTTTCTCACCCAACGTGATATTTTTCTGCAATAATTTGATCTTTTGGTTACAAAAGGGATCTTTTTCTGCAACTCGAGCGAACGTATGCCCAAAATTACAAATAAATTTATCTAAAAACCACCTGCAACACGAGTGCTTAAATATGCTCACCGAACTTCGGGGAATTGCGTCAACGTCTCAGAATTTTACGGCTCTTCTCTCCAAGCGCCTTTTTTTTCAAATACCTCGCCAACACGGTAGCGCGAGAGCGACAAACTGACTTAAGATTGCACGAAAAATAAATAGCAGATAAAAAACTTGCAGAGGCCAAGAAGCATTTGCCGCTGACATCAGACAAAACGGAACTCCTGGGCTATCATCATCATCAATCATCACGATAAGAGCAGGTTTGAGCACGCCAGCGGAGTGAGCTAGACGTGCACTGAATTCAAAATTTCAAGAACGTGAGGCGACAAATAGGCGTCGCGGAAAGCAGTAAGCAAGCGAGCGAGGAACGAGAGGGCGATTGAAGCTAAACGGTGGCAAGAGAGGATTTGCGCCGGATCTCCCCGGGTTTAAAAGACTGGAGGTAAAGAAAACGTCTCAAAAAAGTTTTCAGACGACTTTACCGCTTTCGCATTCTAGCAGTTACTAAAGTCTACAAAAAGGGTCAAGTTCTGTTGACAACTTATAAGCAGAAGATTTTGTAATGAAAAGTGACGAGTGTGACAATCCGCATTGGAAATTACTTTGGTTCCTCCTTGCGCGTGTGCGCGTGCGTGCGTGCGTGCACACACCCACGCACACGCACACACGCACACACTGTGAAGGCGTCAAGCGTTGAAAAGCGAAAGCTGAGATCAATGATAGCGACCAATCCACTACGAAAGCTATGAGGACGGCCGCCGATTGGAAGAGGAGAAAGAAGCCAGGAGCTCGGACTGAGAGAATAATTTCCTCTTGTTTTCCTCATTATTATTTTTTTCCTCCTTTCCTCATTAATTTTCAGGCTTCGATTAGATTTGCTATTATACCTCAGAATGCAAAAGTGCCGCGTGTTGTTCATATCTTTAAAAAAGGTGACCCTCTTTTTTTTTGCTAACTATCGTCCGATTTACTTTCTGTCTTCCTCATGGAAACTTCTAAAGTCTATAGTAGAAACTCTTATCTTTAATTTTCTTGATTTATTGATTATGAGGGTTTAACCGACGCTACAGAGGCGATGAGGCGCCCCGTAGTGGTGGGCTCCGGATTAATTTTGGCCACCTGGGAATCTTTAACGTGCGCCGAAACCTCGAACACAGGGGCGTTTTCGCTTTTCGTATAATGTATAAAATATAACAATGTTGATGTATAAAATGTAACAAATAATAATAATGACAGCAAGAATGGAGCAAGGAATAGGCAACAAATAGTTCGAATACAGACAAGCACATAATGAAGAACCTATGAAAATGCAAGAAAAAATAAACAATACATTTAATAATACAAACAAACGAATAAAGTATACACTCAACAACAATTAAAAAAACTGACTCACTCATCACATCACAAACAAGCTGAATCAGGGTGAAAAATGGTATATATTTGCGCTGAACGTTCCTATAAAGAGGGGTCAAAACAATTAAAACAGCAAGAGTTAGGTTTTGTCAGGATTTTGAATTATTTTCTGACATTTCGAGGCGTCTTTTTCTGAGGCAAAGTGCGATGGTAGATTATTCGAATCGATTGTGGTATGTGAAATTAATGACCAGGAAAAAGCATATGACTTACAGTTTAGGCGTTTAACTTTGCAGGGGTGATCGCGGCGTCTAAAAATAATGGCAGGTGGCTCAAAAAGTGACACGTTGCGATAAAGTTTTAGAAAAGAGATAGACGTGAATGTTTGCGGCGACGGAATAGTTTGGGTAGTTCTACTGGGCGTTTTATTGCTGTGACGTTAGAAAGACATAAATATTCTTAAAATTTGAAGCCAGCGGCAATTTTCTGCGGCTATTCAATGTCGTTTATGATATCAGCAAGTTCGAAATCTCAAATGGCAAATGCGTATTCTAATTTCGGACGTATTAGTGTAGCAAAGGCAGGTTTGCGTATGTTAGCAAGAGCCTATTTAATGTTACGCTTGAGAAATCCGGAAGAGTGTTAGCAGCTACCAGGTTAAGTTTTATGTGGTAGTGTCATGACAGATCAGGCTGCAAATAAATTCCAAGATATTTATAAGCGCAAGCGAGGTTAACAATAGTAATATTCAACACGTAGGGGGTAGGAGTCTGGGGTAAGATTTTACTAAAAGACAGGCTTTGTTTTAGAGTAGTTTGGGGTCATTAGCCAGGATGAGCACTATTCTTTATAGCATTTAGATCAGTTTGCAAAGCTGTCCGGTCATTGTCAAAGAAAATTATTCGGTAAATCACGCAGTCGTTAGCACAAATTATAATTCGGAAGAGATAGGATGGCAAGTCATTATTGTACATTAAAAACAGTAGTGGACCTATTACGCAAACCTCTGGGACTCAAGAAGTTACTGGTTTGAAGGGAGGATTACAATTGTTAGCGGACGTGAACTGTGTTCGAGAAAGGTAATATTTTAGCCATACCAAAATGCTAGGGTGAATGGTAAGCCTAGACAGTTTGGTAAGAAGCCGGTGATAAGGAACACGATGAAAAGCTTTAGAAAAGCCGAGGAAAACCGCATCAACCTTAGATCCACCGTCTAGAGCTGAATGCATGCCATGAATGAAGCCGGCGACCTGCGTGTCACATGAGTATCCTCGGTGAGAATCCTGCCTATATTTATGTATAATAATATGATCTTCCCGGTAGTTATTCACTTGCGTGTGTAATAAATGTTCAAGATGTTTGCAAATGGTATTGGTTAACGAGATAGGACGATAGTTTAATGGCGATGAGCGTTCACCAGACGAAGATGGAAAATACTTTTGCGATTCGCGAGTCATGTGGGATGCAACTTAACGATAACGATTGTGCAAAAGGGCGGCCGGAATGCGACAAATGATAGAGGATATAATATTGAGTATTTCATAATTAAAGCCGACATAATCAGAAGCGGTAGAAATTCTCAGTTGATTTAGGAAGGAGATTATACCCGTTTCACTGATTAATATTTCTGGCGTGCTGATATCTTGAATAAGATTAACGTTCTGGCATGACTTGATGTACAAGGCAAAAATTGTGTCCCGTGAAACTTTGCTTTAATTGAGATTTCGGCGTAGGTCGCCTACTACATGCGGCCCATGTTATGATTTTTATCAAAATCGATTAGATTATTTTGCTCGTTCGCATATCAACGGGCGGTTAGAAGCAGGCAATTGCTTGTCCCAATATTTTTGTCTCTCAGCGACTGGCCACTTTTACGATGCTCTCGCACTTCCTCCGTCCTTTGATGACGAATATGGAGGAAGTTTACTACAGTAAACTAAATCTTGCTCCTTGTTGCGCTCCTGTTGAAGCCTTTGTTGCGCTTGTCGCTTGTCCAGTTTCATCGATGTACATGCTGGAGCATCATATAAAGTGAAACTTTTTGGAGGCTAATTCTTTGTTTGTCGGGCCCTTGGCGCGTCTCGTCGAAACACTAATGCATATACCCACAGACCGGCTGGCAGACTAAAAAAGCTCTCACAATAAGGAGCGCGTGCTTGAAAAAGAGCTTACATTGCGTCAAAGAGGTTACGCGAAAATCGCGAACAAAAAAAAACGTTTCTACACACAACACACCCATCAGTTATGAAGAATAAGTAGGGAAGTATTGATCCATCTCATCAACAAAGAAATAGTACACATTGAAAAGTTGCTACAAGGATTAACTTCGTCCTTGAATAATGGGCAGGCGGGTACGTTATCATTTTTGATTTGGCACTTCGCAGGTTTGATGATAGGTTGGATGCATTTTCAGCTGAGGCTGAGAAAAATTTTACCCAAGGTTTCCACGCACTACTGACGCAATTCTGATGTGAGAAAGCATTCCCACTTCTCTCATCTATTTAGGAAGAGACGGTAGCGTCGTCTTTTGTTTTGTGGGTAGAGTGTATCTAACGTGTTTTCTGCTGTTAGCTATCGTAGAAATGGTATACACACTCATTTTTACTAAAATAACACCGCACGTACAAGTTACGTATTCACGTTCTGCTTCAGGTAACCCTTGTGTTTCCTCCCTCCTCAAAACTGTTGCAGTATGACGTATTATACAATAGTATTTTCTTTAATGTTTTTGCCTATATAATATTTGCTTATGCGTGTTTGGTTTTGTGGGCTGAATACGCAGCCCACGAACAGAAAGATTGACAGGCCAAACATTTGGTATTTAGGTATACCAAGAAACACTATGGGATTAGAAACTGGTTTGGTTGTGGTGCGTGGTGCTTTCAGAGCTTTCACCTTGTTTGAGTGGCTGTGACGCAAATACGTCAAGCTAATATTATGAAGTAACCACTGGGACCAGCTACCTTTTATATGAAAGCGCAACCAATCCTCCCCGACGGTGCCATAGGACTCCACTTTAGACCAGCGAAGAAATCTTCATCTTGCTCCAAAGTAGGCTAAACCACCGAACCACGGAGTAAAAGAAGGAACAGGAGAGGCGCTTTGTGACCTCTCAGTTTTAGGGCAGAGGACTTTCGCCGCAGCTACTGTGGTTTCGCGGCAGAGATGGCCTCTGCGTTGTACCCGACTTAACCATCAGAAGACTGACAACTGAACACAAAGGAGGGAGGCTAGCGTCCCGAAATTGTGAAGGGGGCGGCCGTTTGTCGAGGGTACGGTAGCTAGAAATAAAGGTGTTATTATAACCTTGGAAGCGCCGTGTTACTAACGGTGCCGGTATTTCATGTGGCAGAACAGCGGCACGGCGTCGTACGAGAGATGTACCAAGGAGGCAAGCGCCCCTGCCTCGCCTGCGTACAGACGTGCACTGTTCGAATATTGTTAGCTCACAACGGCTACTGCGTGCTCGCTTAAATTTTTGGACAGTAATGCTGTTTACGGGTTTGGTCCCGTGCTTTTCGAAGAAAATATTTGTACGGGTAAAGTTCGAGAAATGTGGTTGCGCGAAGTGAAAAAACGCCTTGAGGCGAAGCTGACTTATAACTACCGAGAGGAGACAATTATTTTGGCAATTTCTTAGTTCCAAACACACAGGTAGAGAATTTTGTGCACTTTGTCGGGACTTCGCCACAATGGCCCACAGTTTGTGGGTGTGTCCTGAAGTACCATTTCGCTCTATATTTTGCCACTGGTGTTAATACAGCAGTGGCAAACCGGATTCACAAAACCGTATTCACAGCTCATTAATCCCTCACGGATGGATGTGGTTATCTCCAGACCCAAGTTTCAATTCAGCAATTCACAACATATTCGCGGGTTGTTTTTTTTCATTTGAGGGAAACATACTTTCTCTGCAGAAACTTAATTAAAAAAGCATAAGAAATAGACAAAAATTAAGGCCACTGAATTCACAACGCAACTGTCTTTAATAAAAAAACTGTTCTGCCAACATTTTATCTGCTTTATAGTCCTGCTTTGGAACCATTTCTTTCTAACATGACAGGCCGAAACAAGCTACTTTGCCTAGAACTTTTATAAATATTTCGAAACCGAAGTAATATTGCTGCGTATTGTCGCAAAGCAATAGCGAAGAGACGTTTTAGGAAGCCCTTAACACACTAAATGGTACCTTATATGGTCTAGTGGACCGTGGTATCTTGAGCTGTTTGGAAAAGGCACCGGACACCGGCCTGAGGGACACCGGACACCGGGCTTGCATACGGAAGATGGCCGACTACGATGCTTTACACAAAGCTTCCGCATGTAGAAGACGACCTCACCCGTGGACACGGAGGATACCTTCCGAGGGCAGAAGAAGCCCGCCAGTTCACTCGTGTTCGTACAACAGACAAGCAGCTGCCGGACGCCGAACGCTACAACCTCCGACGCCGAGACCCCCAATACCACCCACGGGATCGTGTTTGGCTTTGCACTCCCATCAAAGGACGCGGCCTCAGTGAGAAGCTCTTGCAACGGTATTTAGGGATCTACAACGTGTTGGCCAACTTATCGATGAGGTGATCCCTGACGGTAATAATGGAACATCACGACAACGCACTCGGCCAGAAGTTGACCGAGTGTGGAAATTTGGGCTTGTTGGTTCTATAACTTACAAATATAGCGCAGCGCAGAAGACGAGAGACACAGACAAGTAGACACACACGGCGCCGTGTGTGTCTACTTGTCTGTGTCTCTCGTCTTCTGCGCTATATATTTGTAAGTTGACCGAGTGGTTAACCTAAAACGGTACAACAAAAAGAAAACTGAATTTATTTTGTTTATTCGGACTCCTCGTTTTAATATGGCATAGGGTCGATGTCCTCTTAGAGGGGACGGGTGATATGGCAAAACCAATGATTGGGTTTGTTTGCTTATTTTACCGCCAGCCTGCGCCAGTCTGTGTTATCTGTGTGCCAAGTGATGCGCGTGTTCCTTTTTTATTCCTAAGTCACACGTGTTATCTCTTCCGATAGGAACAGCCTTTCGTACTAACGTCAATAGCCTAGAATAATCATTCATGCACAGGGTTCTGGATGCAATTCAACCGTTCGAGAAACAGTCTTGCCCAGAGATAAATGCCCGCGGAACCGATGGCGCAGCATTCCATCCACCGACAGTCGGCTGCGCACGTCACATAGTTGACTGCTGGTTCGTCACCTCTGCATTCTTTGAGGTATTATGGGGAGCGAGTTCGCTCCATTAAACTTGTTCTTTCTTCAAGACAACAGCGTCATCTTTGGCTTCATGACGATATTCACATCAGGGTCGTGGCTCCCTATGCCGCGGTAGGCGAGAAGACCGCAGTTATCCTCAGAGTCGCCACCCTCACTAACACTTCGCCATTGGGTGCAGCTCACACCAGGCGGAGTGCCATTGCCACCCTGATGGCATTACTGATCTCCTGTTCCCATACCAAGGGCTGCTTCCGCTCCTTCCGACGTTGGCCTCCTCTGGACACCAGTACCCCCGTCCTTCAGCAGAAATAAAGCGGTACAATTCGCGGCCCATGCCCATATCTTTCAGGCATTCGTCTACTCCGCACTGCTAACGGAGAAAGATAACCATGCTATTACCCAGCCCACCAAGATTTCCTTCCACCCTAACTCACGAAAGAAGCCTACACCGTATAGGCGCCTTTCGTGCCATACATCTCGCAATTCAACACTCGATCATGCTATTCACCCTTTTTCCTACATCGCCACATGCAAATCCCGCCCCCCGCATTCTACCGTCTACCTAATCCGTACACTTTCACCGTTCTTCCCCATCCTTGCGTCGGTATGCTTTCCAAGTCGTAATGAAATGCCCAGCACGACCTTACCATTATGCCGCCTAGCTGTGACGGTCAATGTGATCCCATACTTAATAGCCCTCTAAAGGCCCAAGCACCACCAGTAAGACAATATTAGTACAGTTTTTTAGTAATGTTAGGAACAAATTTGTTCCTGACGCTCTCTCACTGTTTATTAACACGAAATGTTGAAACCCTAGCCTTACCACGGCTCCACCATACCGAGTATCTTGTTTAATATTATGAAGCCGTATAAAATACCAGTCTTCGCAACGAAATAAAACAATAATGGAAATAGAGCACATAAATATTTTCATTTGTGCACTACGCAAATTGCTGAAAAAAGCTTCCACACATTTTGAGGGCGCGTTGGGAACACGCATAGTCTTTTCCTTCGGGAGATTCAGATTAAGCAATATAGTGTCACCACAACGTTTTCGTTGACGGGCTTTCAACGTTTAGCCTGTGTTAAATTTACAACGTTTTGAAGGCTAAACAATAAAAAATAAAGCAAAAGTGCAAGCTATCAGCAAATTTAAATGTATCTAGAGACATCGCGTCATATATATGTTTTTGCGGCACTTTGTTTCTTTTTAGCGTTTTTGGGGTTCTGTGCAAGTTTACAAATTTCTTTAGAAACTTTCAAAAATATTTCCTTGTTTTGTAAATTTCGCTGTATAACGTTGATTTAAATTGTTGTTAAAAAGTATTGGTGTAAAGCCATACTTCTTTATTCCGTGGTTCTTAAACTTTAGAAAGCAAAAAGTGATGTGATCTTTTCAGTGCTTCGTATAGCTAACTAGGTATTCATCCTCCGTCGCGCTATATATCCAAGCAGTTTTAACCCCCATAGAAGGCCACCTCACTGACCGCGTTTACATGGCTCCAGCCGAAGCGCGTCTCAACGTGCGCGCGAATTTGCAATATCACGCGCTAAGGCATACCTGAGGCTTTGAATTCATTGCGTCTTCGAGGGTAGCGCGCCATACAATTGACGTAGACGCGACACGGAAAGAAATTCCCGCGTATGAGGTGGTTCGACTGAAATGTCGTCAATTGACGAGTATTCTCCGTCGACTGTCACGTAAGTGCCACCGTCTCTCTTCCACGCCCGGTAACATGAATAATGGTGTGGAGAATGTTTGCACGTTAATCACTCCTAATCAACTTTAGAGGGAAAGTTAAGGGTTTATTATTAGGCGCAGATGTTCAAACTAGACCTGTATATACACATACCACCATTAGGCAGAAACGAAAAATATACCGTCTCTCAAGATCTATTCGCAAAGCGCATCGCAAAGCCAAACTCTTAACCTGAAAATCATTTCGCGAAACCCTTCCTCCTAACAACAATTACCAGAAAAATAGACTACAACTGAAAACTGCTCCTCGAGGCCTACTGCGGACAAGCATATCTTAGACAACACCAATTGATAGAACGACAACAATAGATAGACAACAATTGATAAAACGCCCTCGAAGGAAGTGTGCGGAACTTCCGGCAGTAATAGAATAGGCTTCTGAAAAAACAAATCACGGTAATAACACTGCATGCAGGGAACTAAAGAAAGACCGTTGATACCCATAAAGGGGCAAGAACTGTTTTGTAGAGCACCCTTTTCCACAGAACCAGTTTTTTGCATCGCAGAAAAAGTGAATGTGGGGCGCTGATCCAAGTCATAACAGATCCAATGATGGAACAAGCCAGAGACTGGCTGCCGTGGCGCCACTCAGGGCCATGGAGTCATGGTTGCAGGCGTTTGGAAACCGGCTACAAACTGTTTGAGGCATAATCAAGCAAGCGCTCGGTAAACGGCAGCCATCTGGTGGACACCATCCATTTCTACGTTTTTTCCACCCCAGCATGCACTGGCTCAGAACAATTGGCACAAGAAAAGTGGGAATATGCTCTGCTGGTGTGTACTTGCTGGTGCTCTCCACAACACAGTGATTGGCTACTGACGGTCGGGAATTCTTAGCATTTATGTTCGCATTTATGCGGAAGAGGACAGACCGTATTCGGGCTCAGGGAAGAATGTCTTCGTACCCATTACAATTATGTCTTAGGCTCGTCAGTGTGCTGATACCGGAAACGTTGGTTTTCTCCTCTCTTATTGTATTAAAACCAGGCTGAATTTTGCATTTGCTTTTCCCACCTGCCGACCAGAGGCAAACCTTTTGAAAGCCGCTCGCAAAAGTACGCAGCATCGATAGAAACTGTGCCTCACTTGTACACCTTGTCCTTGTATTACATTGGTACAAGCGGCGCAATACCGATCAGAGAATTCAACGCTGCCTCGGTCTTCGGCAGAATGAACGGGAGATGTGTTCGTTTGGTCGTGTGCATAGTAAATGTGGCAAGGTGAACTCTCAGACACAGTTTGCTACAAAACTTCGAATAGGCGGGGGGGGAATTATGTGGCAGAATTGTGTCAGCTACACGGGCATAGGCGTTATAAGTCAGATATGGGAAGGCGGGGAATGCCCAAGATTGCCATCCCAAATAAATGTCCGCCTCATAGACACTCATTGTGGCTCACGTTTCGAGCGATACTTGCTCGTTTGTTCAACCCCTCCCGACAGTCTCGATTACAACCTGAGGTCACTCTATCCTCACAAATAAAACGTACCAGCCGCAAGCTTTAGGATACCGTAATATCGCCTGTATTGCTGAATGTCACCATTGTTTCTGTTACCAATGCTTTGGCCGGGGTCCCCAGCCTTCCGTAACCACTGTAACAAGGATGCCTTTACTAAATTATGCACTCATGTGGCCTCCTAAGACGGTGGACCTAAATTTTTAGACTGGCTTAAAACTCACTTCTCGATCATTTGACCACTCAAGCCTGTAAGCAGGTCACGAGAAATATCGGCGGCTCCTAGTTTGGCCTCGGTCGTCGTGTTCTGCGCCCGTGTTTTTCTTTCGCCTCCTGCGCGGCTGGGGTGGTTTCGCAATTATCCCGACACGCGTCGCGTGCGATGGATGTTTTTTTCGGGCGGTGATTTGCTCTGCTGTGTCTTGCCGTCCTAGCGCCTGCTCCCGCTCGCCAGTTCCCTGTTCGTCTGCCTGGATTTTCACCCAATATGCTCCCCCTCACTTCTGACCCGTCTGCCGACAGCCCATCGCAGCACAAGCCTCGCTTCTACGCTTGACCTCTCCCGTCGAGAACTTCTCCCGGACGCAGCATGGACGCTAGGACATGTTTTTCCTACATCTTGCCTCTACGCTTTACCGCTCCGGTCGAGAATTTCTCCCGGACGCAGCATGATGCCAGGACCTGTGTTTGTGGTGTGTTTTGGGCGCCGTGGCCCCCAGTGACAGTGGGAACTCTTCCCTTTTCTCTCTTTACCTATATACTTTTTCTCTACCTTATTTTATTCACCCCCATCTACTTCCCAACCCCCTGGACTAGGTTGCACGCAGGTGAGTCCCCAGATGGGCTAAAATTATCCCCAGTCCAGTTCTTTCCTTTTCAAAACAAACCACTCCTACTGCTGCTACTACTACTACTACTGCCTTCTTCTATATATATCAAGAATCTCTGAAACCACGATTCTCGCTTACAATCGATGGTACAATCCATCACTCATGCTTCAGCTTGCCTGGCTTTCGGCATTGTCCTCCAAGACCACTCCATCAGCCTTCTCAAAAAGTACAAGATAACCAAAATGCTACCAAGTTACTCAGCTCATCTGACGGCTGGTGAAGCCGTCGTTTGGCTCGATGAAAGCAAATGCGATTACAGGTAAACATCCGTCACCCTAAGCAAACTGTTTGCATAGTGACGTACGTTACATCAACACAGACGCAACTGCGAAGTGTTCAAATCTTTTCTTCACACACGTTACAACACTATCCTGCCTCTCTATACGTCTCTTTGTTATCTTCGTGGTCTCTTGAGGTGCCAAAGGGATAGAGATCTGGGCCCTATGTCCCGCTGGTTGTGGCATGGCCATTGGCTGGCTGTGAAAGGGTGCGGGGAAACCCGGCCCATTTGAAGGAGGAATATCTCCGAAGCCACAGGATCATTGTGAGCACCCAAGGAATAAGCGGTGAGAAGCCATTTGTACATACAAACCCATCGACTCCTGTCAGATGCGCAGTTCAACAAAAGCAAATTCAGGCCCAAGTACGATCGCGGGTTAACAAAAAAGGGCCTTCTTGCTGAGCAATGAATCTGCACCATGCTTTCGCTACCATTAAATACACCATCACCACGCATTCACCTGTGCGTGGGCTGATAACCAATTTTTTTGCTATGTCCTATCCCAGCTCGCACACCTATCTATTATGGAGACAATTCTCAGCGTGGGGCATCATCGACGCCTGCTTAACCCCACGACTTCCTGGAACCAGAAAGAATCGTGGTGGTGAAATATTGTTGCATACAAAGATAGCTTGAAATAGCAGAGCAGACCGTTGAGGTAATAAAAAAAGCTAAAGCTAGAGTACATCTTTCTGTGTAAAATACGTAAGGGAAATCAGAACGTCTCAAAGGATAGAGATATATTCTATTGTCTCTCTAATTATTCTACTACTCACACAAAAATAATTTTTACAGTGTATCTGTGTCGGCATCTCGACGTAGTTGCGCCGCCCATGCCTCAATATATACTATCTCTGCCGCTCCCGAGCCGATGTTTGAGTCAGAGTGAAAGCGCGTTCTGCTGCACAGATTTTTCGAAACGCGTCCCAGTCGACCAGTCGAAGCATTTTTCCAAATTTACGCGTAACGCCACAGGAAACGCTTGTGATAGCTACGATTCAATGGTCGCTACTAAGATTTCTTCCGTGTTAAGCCACGTGGCCCCTGTTCGCATATTTCTAGTGAAGCATAGGTAATCCGTCGTGTCTCCACTCACACCATTGCCGATACGGGTTGGGTACAATGGGTCTGTAACGAGGCTGAGAGCTTCTTGTTGGGCGTCTAGCCAAAGGCTGCGACCCTTATACCCGCAGAGGGAGACCTGTGTTCTGGCCGATGCACAGCTTCCCGCAGAGGGAGACCTTCCAAGCTTCTTCCAAGAACATGCTACGACAACGACTCCGCAAATATAAACTACATCGCAACTTGCGCGTCCGCTTGCCCGACTTGACATTAAAGTCGAAGACTATACTCAGCAACTCTTGCGATAAAATTGGCACGCGGCTTGTGATCGCGGGGAGAGAGAGATCGGGGTGGCTAACGCACGGCGGATCATGCGGTGCGTAATAGACCCTGACAAAACTAAGAACACGCAACGACACAACCTAAATGTTGTCCTCCAGAAATTAAACGTAACCAACAAACAGCTTCTCCAGGCCCTTCAGGATCGCTACATTGCCCCTTCGGCTACCGAAATGCTCCCCCTTACTCGGGCAGTCACAACGCCTCCCTCGACAGTGCCATCACCTTAAGCGAGGTATGGGACGCCATTGCGGCCCTCCGGATCGGCTCAGCGCCGGGGCCGGACGGCATAACAAATACGATACTCCGCAACCTAGATGCCGACTCCATCGGGACTCTACGCGCTACTTTAACGTGTGTTGGGACGCGGGCCACATCCCCGCTCAATGGAAAACGGCCAACGTCACCACCACCTCCAAACACGGAACAAAAGCTCCAAATTGAAAACCTTCATCCGATTTCCCTGACCGCGTGTGTAGGAAATCTCCTGGAACATGTCATCCTAAATAAGATCAACGCCTAGATGGAAAAAAATTCTTTATACCCGCACACCATGATTGGCTTCCGCTCCAAACTCTCGACACAGGATGTGATGCTTAGACTGAAACACGACGTTATTGACGGAGCGCGCTCCTGGTCAACAGATACCTGTGTCGTCCTGGGGCTCGACCTCGTTAAAGCCTTCGATAACATCAAAACAATCGGCAATCCTAGAGAATCTCAACAGGCTGGGGGTCGGGTAGAGGGGGTACAACTACATTCGCAACTTCCTTCCGATCGAACATCAACTATTATAATGGTGGAATTAAATAAGACAAAATTCACCTAGGCAGTAGAGGAACACACAAGGCTCGGTTCTCTCCCCCTTCCTTTTCAACGTGGCATGATCCGTCTGCCCAATCTCCTCATTAGCATAGAAGAGCTCCAGCATAGTCTTTACGCCGACGACGTAAACAATGTGGGTGTGCGGCGGTAGTGACGGTCACATTAAGGACACTCTCCTGCAAGCCATAAACGCAGTCGAAAAATACGTTGCACCCGGGGCCTCAGCTGCTCACTCGAAACATCAGAACTTCTTATCTACCGTCCCAACAGTAGATAGAGGAAATCTACTTCTACTCCCTCTTCAGTCCATCTTTTTGTCGCTCGTTCGCACCGCATTCAAATCGCCACGAGTATTCGCGTTCAGGGACTTCGAATACAACCGAATGAACGCAATTCTAAATTCTTTCTAGCGCTCGAAAACGTTGTGCACCAAATAGCCAGGCTCATATATAGGATAGCTGGCCGCAACCATGGAATGAATAATTTAACTTCTTACGGATCGTACAGGCCTTAGTATTAAGTCAGGTGACTTACGCCCACTCCGCACCTCCGGGTACATTGGGGCAGAGGCAAATAAAATAGACGCTCTCATCCGCAGAGCCTAGAAGCGGGCCATTAGTCTCCAGCTGAACACACCCACCGAGTGATTTGAGACCTTGGGCTTACAAATAGTCTGGAATAATTATTCGAAGCTCAACGGCTAGGGAAACTTGTACGGCTGACCTACAGCGCAACGGGGCGCCACACACACGATTCGCTATGTATAGCTCACCCCTACAGTGGACCTACTACTTTCGCGATCCCGTCAACAACAAGTAACAACATTCACGTCTCTCCGTTCCCGCGTAACATGCACCGTATACATAACAAGGAACAGCAAGAGGTCAGACCCTGTGCCCTGCAAAGACGCTTTGCGAAATTCGAGTACGTTTCCCGCATCTGTCCAATGACTGTCTCTGAATTTGAGAGCAGGAGAGAGAAGATGATATCAGTCTTTACCCCTTTTCTGACGTGACGAGGTGTTCACACGTATCCTCTTGTGCTCCTCTTTTGCCACTTGAGTGCTCTTTAATTTTCTCCCGACCCTGGCACCGGAGAATGTTGTGGGAAAACGTTTTGGCGATTCTTACACACTGTGATACGTGGCCGCGGCAGGGGGCTGCGAAAGGGGCACCTGCCGCCACTCCATCCAGCAAACAACAATCGCCCGGTTCGCTCCCTCACAACAATCGCTCCCCACCATCTCCCTCTTTCCTCCCAATACAAAGGTCTGCCCCCCTCATGACACAATCTTTCCGACGCCCCTGCTGTGATATGTTCGCGTCGAATAGGTCGAATTTAAGGTGGGATGGGTGGTTCTGCGGTGGGGTCTCTCACCTCACACCGCACCTCTGACAGGCGCAGATTCCGACGTTGACACACACGTATGCTTTATGTCCTGCACAGTGGCAGTTGGTGCAGTATAGAATATTCAACTGTCAAGCTCGTGATTTATGTTTATAGAAACTGACAAGTCGAACCGGACGCTGATGCGCTAATCCTAACACCAGTGGTCTACTGAAGGGCGTAACCCCCGTGGTCTGTGGAGGGCTGCTGAAGTGAGCTGCTGCGAACTGAAGGCCCGAAATCTCCCTATGTATTGACAAGGTAATTGGGTTTTTGCTAATATTGCGCAAAATTCTATTACCTTCCCGAAAGTGCAAAGTAACTGGCAAGATGTAAAGAGAATAGTTACACCTATAAGTACAGTATTTACATGTGTACACACGGGATGACTGTCCAGTTTAAACACGTGATCAAACTATCTCAGGAAGGGATCTTTGGTACATGGTGAACGACCGTTCATATAAAGCACTATAAATAAAATGCACTAACTTAAGTTACAGATAATACAGAACCAAGACCTTTCTAACTGAAGCGCTCGTACAACAACACACAAAAAGGCTCTTGATGGTCACTTGATAACACCAAGATATTGAATACTTGATAACCCCAATACTAAACTTTAGAGAAAAGGAACACCACAAAAAGCACGGAGGCCACGCTAGAGACACACGAAAGAAACGCGTTCGTCTGCGGGACTATCTACCGCACTGCAACCAACAGTAGGCATTCGCCACCCGACGGTCGACAATGGCGTGATGTGCTGTTTCTTTTGTCCACAAGGCGGCCACTTTACAGTGGGCGCTACAACCAACGGCGCAGTCCGATCACCTGTACGCAAAAGACTTTAGCCTCGTAGCCGGCGGACATCTCTGACGTCTGGTGGAAACGTGCACAGCTGTAAGCTGCTTCAAGTGGAAATTTTCGCAGATCGTTTGCTTTTCTTTGTGAATTTGTACAACTATGAGCATCCCGCTCGCTTGTAGGGTGGACCGTGAGCTTCGTCTAAATGAGGAAGCTTCTTTCCAAGACTCCGTGACGACTTCACTAGTTCAGCGTAGAAAACGGCTGTTTCTCGACTGAGGGGCCAACGCGTTCCACAGCAAAAACATAGCGCCATTGGTGCCCACAAAATATTCCATTAGGTTGTGTCCTGGGTACTTCTCGTCGCACACAAGCGCAAGCATGTTTCTGACTACAAGAGCACTACAAACAGAAGGCAGGCAATTCAAGCTGAACCCGCCCTTGTTAGGAGGGAGATGCAGGCAAGATCGTGGCACTTTCCCCTTTTGCCTCTTCAGAAGGAGCCGGACGTTGTGGCTAGCTGGTGAATTACGTGACGAGGGGAAGTGCCACCAGAATTACATATAAGTACGCTGCCGACACGCATGCCTTTACCATGTAGCTCCGCTCTTAGAAGGAGAGGTTGTAAGACGCGGCTACTTGTAGACCCTTCTCTGTCTTCTCTTTCAGCCGTCGCCAAGTTTCACTCGCTATTTCGTCTGACGCTCTAAGACGACGTCCAAGCACCTTCCCACCCACGATTCATTCACCCCGCCAGGCAGGCCTGACGCGAAGGAACCAAAGCGAAAGTCCTTGCTTTGCCTCTGTTCGATTGGCACCCGACAGATTACTGTAATCCGAACAAAGCTGTAAGGACGTTTCGGACGTTGTCTTCCTCCCTGTGTGAACAAGCACACGTCATCCACGTTCCTCGAGACATTAACCTAGGCCCCTTCCGGGCAGCGGAAGGTCGTAGATAGTGGGGGATTCGGCGATGCGATGCAGGAGCGGGTTTTACCAGTGGGCAAGGAATGCAGAGGGGAAAAAGGACAACCTTTGGATAATGCAATGTATTACTGGGAAAACTTGAGTGAACTACGGTTAACTAGCAGTTCAGAAGTCCCATTCGAGTAGACAGCCCAAACCATAGTGACGCAGCCCCGAGTGAAGACGCAGTAACCTACGACGACCAGTAAATACGAGGGCTCGACTCTGTCGAAGGCTTTCGCGTCATTGACAGATAGGAAGCCCCCGCAATGCCTGAGCGCGTGGCGAAGGTTTAGAGGTCTCTCGTCAGGGACAGCGAAGAGAAAACGGGGCTCCCCGGGGACGTTACGTGTCTGCGCGAAGCTGACTATATGGAGGAGTGTGGTTATTATGCGTTGGGATAGCAGAGGCGCGACTATCATTTAGTCTGCGTTCGGTAGCGTGATTTGCCGGACCCCTGTGGCTGTGAGCGCTCACCGCAAGGCTTGGAAATTGAGACGACCCTCCCCTTACAAGAAGAGCCTGGCCTCCTTCTCTCGGCCAAACACGGATTCGCCATTTGAACTAGTGGATCTTCATTGATCCGGGGGAAAACTTCATAGAAATCTGTAGAGATTCCGTCAGCCCCTGGTGCAGGCGCATCGCGCATGTGTGACAGCAATTCCCACAACTCTGTTGTCGCAGCAGGGTAGCAATAACCTTAACGCAGTAGAATCGAGACGCTGGGGAGAGCACCGCAAAACTCACGCACACGGCGGTTATAGCTAGGCTCCTCTACTTTTCTGTCTATCTATAGGTGAAAAACCTGACGGAAGTGCTGCCCGAAACCTGCGCAGATATCCTGAGTTTTTGAGCTGCGTTGCCCGTTCGGCGCCTTGCACGTAGGGAACGCGAATGTTACCTTTGTGTTGAATACATGACGTCCTGATATGCCTTCGCACACAGGATCAGCCACTGGTCTACCCAAAACGGGAGCCCGAATAGCCGCGTTTGAAGCAGGACGCAGCAGTCGTTGAGAGCACGTTCTAAATAGGTCCAGGTAATCTCTCATTGCGAAAGGGGCCGTATCACCACGCTGAACAATACGCATCGTACGGAAGAGTTTGTTCAGTTCACGCTTGAGACGTACCTTGCGTTCGCGCCCTGCTTTCGTAAGGAGCGTCCTCCAGCCCTCGTTTCTTAGCGTCCCGTTCGCACCCCCATCTCGGTAGCCGCCCTCTACTTTTAGGGATTGCTTGATCTCACTGGCGCTGATTGGATCCGTAAGCACAATGCAGACATTGCGCCACACGTCGGAGCAGGGACCCGCCGCCTCGGACCCCAGCTTCACCGAGAGCGACACGTGGTCCAAAACTTTGCGGGTATGCTCAAGGAAACGGACCACTTTGTAACTAAAGCAAAGCTGCTTAACTCAGACTGGAGCAGGAACTTGTCAATCGTACATCGCGCATATACTAGACATATAAAATGAACAACAAGAAAAGAAGTGTGAGTGTAGAGTATAAACATGTGTAGGGAGTCAAAGATATCATCCGAATGGTTGGGCTGCGCAGGTGAGTGCAGATTTACTGCGGACGCCCTGTGCGAGAACAAATCGAAATTCACAGCAATTGTGCCGCCATCAAAAATGGAAGTAGTAACATGCGCTCCCTCGCGCAGACAGGCGTGCATCAAACAACCCCGAAACCACAAGAAGCTGATTAACTAAGTGAAACGAACTCGTGCACAGAGAAACGTCCTTTAAAGAGAACAACATCACGAGGGGTGAGGATATTACACTCTTGCAGGAGGATATTACACTCCCGCCAAAAAAATTACAAATCTTTTGTTACCCAAGTTACAAAAACCGTGAGTATTCAAAGAGAGAAAGTGCACAAGTATGATGATAATAATTGCACAACTTCTCGTTCACTTGCCTTCTCCTTCGACTGATCTAACCAAAAGTGATTGGCTGGGGAACACTTAACTTCTTACTGGTCTCGGCGACGCTGTCCGAATCACCGGACGAATGGAGGCCCCGCATGGTAGGGTACAATTAGGCTGGGCCCGAAGGTAGGGTCCTTGAATGTAGGGTTCTAGATGGAATCTACTTTACCGTAGGGTGCTAGGGTGCTCCAAAGCCGGCATCACTGACCTTGGAGCCGGTGGCTGTGCCGTTGTCATCAGCGGCGTAAATACGCAAAGGTTGGCGTCTTCACGCCGCTGAGCACGACCACACCGCTTCAGTTTAGTTGCTCAGCTGCGGCGCTGAGGCGGCCACAACACAGAAGCGCATGCCGCTGTGGTGTTCCGGGATATCCCATTTGGCGACGACCGACCAAGGCGTCAAACCCGTCGGCAATGCTTTCCACCACGGCCGATTTGGCCAGGCGACGAAGGTGAAGCACTGATCCTTGCGTGGTGGGGTACGGTACACCATTTTGAATAGGTTCACCTCCACAAAGAAGGGCGGGGTAGGAGGGAAGCAGGGCGCTAGTACGCGTCAAAGTGCAAGTCCACTGAATGGGCGCCGACCGTCACGGCGGATAACCGCATTGACATTTCACCAAAAAGTGGACTCCCAATCATAAACACTATGACCCAATAAAGGGATAACCTATTGAGGATACAAATAAAAGGGTTTAACTTGCAGCTTTGAAAAATTATATATAGCATCTTCAGACTTTTGCTGGTTGCAATCAAAATTTTTCTTACTGTTTATTATTAGCTATATTGTGAAGTTACTTTTAATAAGGTCACAATCCAAACTCTCATCTTTGACAACTTCTATTATATATTTAATTGTGAGAAGGAATTGTATAAAAACTGCAATCAAAGCTTACAAATATTGAAAAAAACTTTCTTTGAAAGCTTTAAATGTTTGCCGTTTCATGTCGAATTTAACGCACAAAACGGAAACCCCTCACAGGAAGTTCCGGGAATTTCAACTCTAGTGACAGGACAAAGCTAACTTTATTGAAAGCAGCGATTAGATGTATGGCGCTTCTGAAAAGGTTAGATTTATTTAAGAATTCCTTCGTTATTTTGCACTGTGAAGGCATATCATCATATTCATCGCGTCGAGAATTAGCCAGCCCTCGGCTCTTTACATCAACTTTTCTTGCCAGTTTTTTGTTCACAAGAAAGTGTTTCATTCGCGGGTACACAAAGATCCGACCCGGCGTCATATACGTCACGGAAATGACATCGCCAGAGAAAGTTCCATTGAACCGCCGGCATCCAGATTGGAGCCACCGAACACCTTCGCCGCTACGGGAGGGGTACACGCCGCTATGTAAATGCATTGTGAATTGTAGCGTAAGTAGTCTACGAACGCGACTGATATCTTCCCCACCACCTTCTCAGTTGGATCATGCGGCCCGCCTAGGAGAGGAGAAGGGAAGTGGTTCATCGTGACGGAAATGAGCGCCACAGTGGTCGTCTCGAAGCCAGCGTCTCGTGTACGCCAGGACGCTGGTTAACTCAGGCACCCACCTCTACCTACTGCTTTCGATTTCGTCTGCACGGTTTTCAAGGGGCTGCGGTTTTGAGAAAGGTTTGCGCCATGTTCGGTGCGTGCAATCCAATTCCTAACCTTGATGCGTCTAACGGTGCCAAACCGACGGTATATAAATAGCGATGTGCAATTCTATGGATGTACAATATACATGCAACTACTCCTGTGAAGCCATATTTCACGTTTGTGTTTACCGATTTCTATGGAAGATGTGTTAAAATGTTTTTCTTTTTGCTTACTACACCGAATTTGCGTGCCTGGGAAGCTCTTCGGGCATAGCGAGGCAAAACTATCCCAGGAGCTCAGCATTTCTCGGCACTGATGCTTTTTGCCTGTTTCTCCTTTTCCTACTAAAACCACTGGGCCTGCCATGGGTGCCTATGTGGTCACCGCAGATGCACGCGTCCGTGAACAGTCGGAGTTCGTCATGGGTACTGTTTTTTCAACATTAAACTTAGGGCCAGAAACAACAGCTGCGCAGTTAAAACGTATTGGCGGAAACCAAGATTGTGTAAATAGGGTCTCTAGAAACAAAAGCACAAATCGAAAGCGCCCATATTGCCCTCATAACATGCGGATGCTGTATTTGGCTATTTGTTATTTGTCTATGTCTATTTGGCTATGTGCTACACTGCATTGTTAACACTATTTATCAATTTCTTCGAAAAAGGTTTCTAGCGATCAAAGTTTCTAAATATAAATAAGAACCGGTATCTTAAGACGTAGTGAGGCGATAACATTTTTTTACAAACGGGAAAGGACAGAACGGCAAGAATATACTGTACTCGTATTGACGGTCCCCCAGTCATTAAACGGCTTCAAGCTTACGATTCCTTAGACTGTGGAGGCAAGAAGTACACGGTTGTCTAGCTAACAGTGCTTGGTGGCCACCATGCCACCGGAAAAAAAGATAAGAGAACGGTGCGCGGGTAATATATCAGAGCATTTACAGCCCATGTATAAATGGGTACAAGGTAAATGGCGATATTTGAAGGTGTTCTGCAGGGACAAAGGGGGATAGCGTTGTAAATGGCTCCATTGTAGATGCATGTTTTAAAGGCGCATATTATTTATTTAGAGATTCGGATGACCGAACGTGTGGCGGGAGAAAAAATTCTGCCGAGGACATATGAACACTATGGTTGTATTTCTCGGAAGGCGGCGGGGGAACGTATGGAAGATGTGCCCGTAGGTCCATTATGAACGGCCTTCTTTCTCTTCAGGGGCGAGTGTTCTGCCGCCCCTGTCCCTTTCCTGCCCAGGAAAATTATTTTAGATCAAATGGCCACAAGTAACGAAAGTTTGTGTATTTACCCCTTCCAAATAATTCTTTGACAAGTAAATAGAGAAGACTCGGAGTATTTCACAAAGAAAAAAAACCCACACATATGCTTCGGCTGAGCTTCTATTCGTATGATCGGCGGGTAGTAAAAATACCTTGAAAACAGCATCAGGCGCCGAAAAACTGCATTTTTACGTGCTATTTATTTATATAGTTTTCAGGAGTGCTGATATTATAAACAGGATTTTGTGAAAATAAATGATATTGAAGTTTTAGTTATATAATAATTGTCATAATTATTATTACTATCACAGGTATTTACGAAAACTAGTTCAAGGTTAAGGCGCAAGAAAATATTACCAACGAGCCAGCCGAAAACCGCGAATAACTGAGACACCAAGAAAGCAAGAAAAAAATTATTTATCGCTAGCGCTGCAGTGCACGAGACCGCCACCCTGTACCGCCCAGCAAAATTTTCGTGACAACAAAAGCCCAGCCCACACACATGTGTGGGTGCATTTTTCAAGCGTGCTGACGGAACGCACACGAAGGGAACGGGTGTATTTTTAGCCGATCGTGTTTTTCCAAGTCCTGCAAGTCGTGTCTTACCCTAGTTGTTCAGAAAACAGGAGAATAGCAAGAAGAAATATCAGCATTTTTTTTCAAAGCGGCTAGCGTGATTGTGCTGGCTGGGGCGGCGCCGTTTTTAATGTGCGATTTCTCGCACCCTGCTGGCGAAATTAGGGAACTACCGAACCAATGAAGTCTCGGAAGCGTTCGCAGCGACAACCCAGGGCTGTGAAACCGAACCCGAAACAGGTGCCACTTAGTAAACGAATTTGTTGACCCAAACGTTGGTGTGGGGTGGGCCGTAAAGGGCTATTAGCTACTAGCAGGTATAAGCAGGATACGTCATTGAAATGCAACACGAGAGTAAACGAGGGTAATTATGTATTTACTGGAAATAAAAGATTAAACTGTTGGTGCGCCCACCATAGATATATATGCAGACAAAATACATCACATATTAGTAAAGTGCTTAAAAGCTTTGTGGTAACGCTCCAGGTTCCAATGGCATCTTCATGATGCCGGATCATATTTTATAACAATATGGTTTATTTGGACAAGTGGGTTTATTAAAATGACTACGGTATCACTCTTCTAAACCAAGTCATAACGACCAAAGGCAAAAATATAGTCCCGCGGAATTTTTGCTTTGCTTGAGATTTCGGCGTAGATCGTCTATACATGCGACCGTTGTTATGATTTTTACCAGAATTGATTACATTATTTCGCTCGTTTCTAAAAGCAGGGGCAGTGAGAGGCAAGCGTTGCTTCTCCCAACTGTTTTGTCTCTCTGTCTCCTTCAAGAGATCGGCGGAACGCAGCCATATAACGGTCACCACTGCAACTGCTGCTAGAAAGCAAGGCCAGAGCTTCCATATCACGTCGTGGGGGAATGCCCTTGTGTGCTTTCTTCAGGGTGCGGAAAAAACAACGCCAAGCACATTAAGAGGATTTTCCACATCGAGTGGTTTTGCCTCCTTGTAGCAAAAGGTGAGAAACTAGTTTGTATGCTGTTATGATCAGCTGATAAATAGGCATAGTGCCGTGCTTGTACTCTGCAAAACGACGACTTCAGCTACTTTGTATTGCGCATCAGTGTTTTCCGCCTCATGTCTCTTTCACCCGGAACTGCAGTTTATTGGTGCTGTGGATAAAATGTCCATGTGGTGTTTGAGCTTGCGTCTTGACTGCCCGAATATCATACGCGTGCCTGGAACTTCTGCGCACTACTAGAATTGGAGCTGACCTAGCGCAGGCGTGGCGGCGGCTTTTCTGATCGCGGGGGTGGGGGGCGGGGAGCGGGCGGGAATGCGGTTGAAGCCAAGAATGCGGTTGAAGGGTGGCAGAATGAAACGTAGCACACAGTCCAGAGAGGCCGAGTGTCTAACTGTAGCTATGATATGCGCCTCATTGCGTGGTTGCTTTACGTATGTCCCCTCCAAGTGCACAATGCCGGCGCCCTCGCTACGGTGATTAGAGCTAACGCTTCCCCACGCTTTCTAAAGAAGGCTGCTGCGGCATTGGGGAATTGACATCTTCACTTCGTTGGAGGCTATGGCTCGTCTGGTGTGCCTCGTTCAGCACCGGGTTCACGTCGACAGGAGTCGGCAGCTTGAAAGCATCTTTGCGCCCTCGTTCAAAGTTGGCGACCCCAACCACTTGCACTTTTTTCTTGTGTTTCTCGAGGAACACCATTGCAGCGCCCTTGTTTAGATGCTGGTACTCTTCGGTTAAGTTAGTGACCAAATTGTGGATATCAATTGCCTCGAGGACGCAATGCCTCTTGCCGACGGAGACACCGCGGTCGAAAAGCAAACTTTGGTCACTCTCTACAATAGGGTCGACGTCAGGAGCAGCATCCTCACAATAGACGGTGATCATACCCCTTGTGTGAGGTGGCAGGGTGGCGTGATCGTCGGGGTCCTTAAAGCAGCATGGTTCTCAGGGTTTCAGCTGCGGCAGCGTGAAGTCATCGAAGAAAAAAGTGATAGAATTGGTCTTCGGGTCCATTATGGCGCCGTAGTCCATCAAAAATTCCATTCCGATAATTTTGTCGCGGGAGTAGCTTGGCAAAATGTCGAACGCAGCAGGGTGCGTGGTGTCGTCTATGGTGACGCGCGATGTGCACGTTCCACTTGGCACTACGAGATTGCCTCCTGCTGTACGTATGTGCGGACAATGCCATCTTCTGGCACTTTCTTCAGCATAGCCGAGAATGACCCGCTAACATTACCGAGTAGTCTGCTCCCGTGTCGATGAGGGGACTACGTCGAAGCCGCCGATGGACAACTGGACGTGGGACGACGCTTTCCTCGAGTTCGGGTGCGTCGGGGCATCGATTCTCGGCTTGTGCATTTTGGCGGTCGGGCACCGATGCGTCGTCATTGTCGTCGTCTTCTGAGCCCCAGGCTCTGTCATTTCCCGTATGCGTAACGTAGTGTGGCTGACGTCCGTGTTCGGGAGGCACGTAAGATTTGGATGTGGTCGCCTCACACTAAACATTTTTACGCCCAAAAGGGTGCTTCAGCTTGTCGCCGCAGGAGCACCCTAAAAACTGAATATTTTACCCCCTTTAGGGTGCTTGGATTGTGTCGCCGCAGGAGCACCTTTGTGAAGCACCCCAGAAACAGGTGCCTTATAACACCCTTTTTGGCCTAAAAGTATCCTAGGGTGCTACTCAGCACCCCAATCTGTAGGAGCATCTTCTGCAAAAGCACCCACCTAAAGGGGTACAAAAAGGGTGCGTCATCCTCGGTTCACAAATGGTGCAGCAGGTGTGAGACCACATATTGCACAATATGACACACGATTATGGTATGAAACATTCGTGCTTTCCAAGCTCGGTTCTGTGAGACATTCCATTGAAGCTCAACGTCAGCTGATAATATCCTTGAACTTGGGTAACCGATTGTTAAAACATCAATTTAAAGAGTCAGGAGCCACATCTCAGTACAGAGTTATAACTTTAGAGGTAGTTGATTATCCAAAACTTCATAAAAAAAATTATATGTTCACTTTGCCGAACTGCAGTACACATCCTTCGAGCTTCACTGCACAGCCTAACCATGCTGTGCAGTGAAAGCAATTAGGTGTGCAAAACTTCAACCACACAAAACTTCCTTGAACCTTAAAACCCTTGGCTTCTTAGTATTGCATCAAACTTCCAATCAAGGTAGCTACCTGCAATGTTTAGTGCGTTATTCTTGAGCTGAGCAGGAAGGTTCAATATGAAGGAAGACCAAATGCAAAATGTATAGTTTCCTCCGTAATGCGGCTCATAATATAGTTCCCTCCGTACTGCGGCTCATAATCTACTTATAAAAGTTGGGTACCCAAGCCATTTATTTTCGTTTGCATTATTCTTTTTGCTTTACGAAAAAAATATTCATATAATACAGCACTTGCAAGGTTTGGTGGTATATGGAGTTTTATAAGCATACATTTAGACTAAATGACCCCACATAGCAATAACAAGAACTGCAAACATCACAGAACAATGCATACAAGTTCCCTGGTGAAGCCCATGGTTGAAATGTAATGTCATTGTTCCTAAAACATTATTTTATCATGAGGCTAGCTTGTACATGGTGCCTTGCATTATGTCCCTGCCGGTGGATGTGGGGTCATTTGTCACTGTTGCAAATGAAAAGCCAATAGCCAGGGCCCATTAGTTTTGGCTAGTATTACGAGGTGCCTCACGGCAAGCATTCTACGTCGATAGACTTTTTCAGAGTTGACTAGAACTGAAATCAGCAAAAGATTCTCTACAAAACATTCAGTCTATCCGCAGCTTTAGGGTTTGCTAATTTCCATAATTGGGTTTCTTCTGCCTTTCTTAATAACATTTTTCTTTTGATAAGAAGGTGCATAACCAAAAGCAAAAAGCTTTTCTGTAAACCTTTGGTAGCTATATAATTGTTACAAAATATTTTACTCTAAATATGGCAGCTTAAACTGAGAATATTTGCATTTAAAAACATTAAAATAAGTTTAAATTGATCATGAATTTTTAGCTGTTTTTACGCAAAACTGTACATGGGATATGGAGTGCACCACAAGGAGGGCTGTGGATTAGCTTTAGCAAATTTGGGACATTTAAGGTGCACTGAAATCTCCACACATGCGCTTTTTCACTTTCTGTATCCACCAGGAAAATGGCTGCCAAATTAGACAGCGATTCTAAATAGTAGTTGACGTGCATTTTAAAATAATCTCAAACATTATAGCCACAAAATTAATTTTTACAAGTTGTAGACATAGCCCGTTACACCAGACATTAGACTACACTGTGAAGAGCTTTGACATCTACAATGACGTCTACAAAGCAAGCTTATACTGGTAGAATGTTTCATACCATAATTACTGTGTGTTTAGAGCTCATGTGTGAAGTATGGATACTGCTGCTTCAGCAAGAACCGAGGATGAGCACCCTTCCTGGTTCTGAAAAAAAATAACAGAGGAAATGCCTTAAGCAGGATTCTGAAACAGGGTTGAAAGAAACAAGAATGAACAAGACATTCTTTCAAAACATGTAAAGCAATGCAAACAAATATTTATTTCAACTTCATTTCTACAAAAGACCACCTCATGAAGACTGGTGATGGGGTATTGGTTGAAAAAAAGAGCAGAGAGCACTTATATAAATGCTACAGGGAGCCTTCGCAGCCAAAAATTGTTTGAGCACTTAAACTAATCACTGTTCAACAAACTCATAAAAAATGTTTGAAAGCATAAAAACCAGTGGTGAACACAGGAAACAGTTAAAAAAGAATGACGGCACAAGTTTGTCATGTCGTCGTTCTCTTCTGTGTCCTGGGTTTTCCTATGGGTTTTTCATCCATTCAAACATGTACCAGCTAGCCCAGTCCAACGCCTAGGTATCATAAAAATATGGATAGTCAATCCTTACAGAAAGTTGAAAAAAAGAAAGGATAAAGTAGGTGACAAAATTAAAACGACAGCAAATTGGTTGGCTTTAAATTTTAAATGATAATATAAAAAATAATGGCATGAATGAAAGTGAGCAGCACGCTAAGTACCTTGTTGCTAGCCCGACATTCCACTTTCAAGCAAAATGTCCGCTTTCAACACTACATAGGCTAAACATGCAATGAGGCATTCCTTTAGGCACACAAAATATACCATAATTGTTAAAAAAGCTACGAATTAGTTAAAAAACCTGACCACAACAAATTGGAATTGGTGACTAGATACAGTTTCAGAAATACACAGCGACATCATATAAAAATATATGGTTCCCATACAAAGATTGATCATAACAAAAATTCAGGACTACATTTATCAGACTGGCATCAATGTGCAAAGCAGCTTAATGAAGGAAGACGGTCTTCACTAAAAACATGTTAATATTGAGAGCTCATGTGCTTCCCTGCAAGTTGGGTGTGTAAACCCACTGACATCTTAACTAACCCGCCTGAATCATCACTTTATAGACATTGAGGAATTTTACGAATTGGTTTATTGTAGCGAGCTGTCTAGTTTATTTCCCTATTTTTTTGGCATTTCGTGTCTAATTCTAAATTTGGTGACTAGATAGCTTTTACTATGGTCATGCACTGGTGACAACGACTATTTGATTTTACTTTAAAAAATTTCAGTTTTGTTTTATTGCTCACCAGCCGATCTGAAATATCAGAGGCGCTTAAAACGTATGTTGGCATTTCCTTCCTGCACTGTAGTACAACTAATCATGACTTTTACCATAATTTGTTCGCAAATCGTAATATTTGGAAAGTATTCTGCCGAATGAAAATGTCATTTCAGAAGCATGCACAATCAACAAGGCCTCAATGACTCTCACGACGCGGTTCACTTGTTTCTGTCACAAATAACCCGAGTGCAGACACATTCCACCGAAGACGAAGGTAACATACCTGCCCTCTTGGGTGATGAATATTGCTTGATGAAATATTTGCGCTTACGAGTAAATTTGCTGCTGAGCACGTGAAATTGTGGCATTAAAACAAAAGATCCCTCTGCGGCATCTTTCACTTGGAGGAGCGCTTGACCACAAACTTTGAGAAGCTGGAAAATGCTCCATGCGCCGCTCCAGCCAGCAGAAAACGATGCAGGACACAAGTTGGTAGGCGGACCGTTGGCATCCTGCGATTGTGAAGACATTTCTGTTTAGTAGATGCTCTTCTTTTTGTACCACTGTTTATTTCACCTTTAACAAGCAGCTGAACTCCTTAACGTTCGCATAATAAAATGCTGCAATGTGGAACAGTTAGCAGGGTTACCTCAATTTTGCTTTTCTACGAATTAACACAATGTAGGTAATCTGCCCACAACTACAATCAAACTACAATTTTCACCTACTTCACTGCTAACATCAGCGTTTGACTGCTCAAGCACAAATACAGGTTAGACATGTGAGCAATCTGCTAAACTTATCCCCACAAACTGAACAATCAGGCATCAGAAATCGGCAAGTAGGAGGTGTCACCTTTAAATGGCACTTTTTTCGTTCAAAACATAAACAACACCTGGAAGCTTGAAGCGTGAGGGGGTCTTTCACGCTGACAATGTCAGAACATATCTTGCTAGTGGGCACGCGCACGATGTGCACAATGTGTTTCTTGAAAAATGCGTGCAAAAGCTTGATTGATGTGTAGGACGAGAATTGCAGCACGTTTTGACACAGGCCTTGTGGACGCTTCTGCCTGCTAATGTCAATGCGGATTCCTTCTAGTCGCCCTCTTCGCTTCTTTCTGGATATAATGCTTTAGGCAGCCACAAGGACTGCATCAAAACGTGCAGCAATTACCTACGTCCCACACATCAGTGAAACTCTCGCACGCATTTTCAAGAAACGCAGTGCATACATCGTGCATGTGCCCACTAGCAAGCTATGTTGTGACATTGTCAGCGTGAAAGGCCCCCTCTCACGCTCCAAGCTTCCGTGTATTGTTTATTAGATTCCATGCGCTGAATGCAAATCAGTGAACATTGGCGAAACGGGCAATCTGCACAGAAGATTAACGCAGCACTGGAACGAAGTGAACAAGGGCCATGCAAAAACAAGTCAACTGGCAAAGCACCGTGAGAGGACGGGACAC